>QEWY01003610.1:0-12720 GCA_006503575.1 Baylisascaris schroederi
CAAAGCGTAAATTGTGTTATTAAAAATTGAAAAAAAAAAGCTAAATGAATATTATAAATGAAAAAGAACGATTGACGTAGTAATGGAACACTTTGAAACGTATCAAAAGTGACACAAAAGCAGAAGCAGAAGCATATATGATGACCTTTCACTTTATTCATTTTCGTTTTTTCCTCATCTAACGAAACAGTTTCATAAGTTCTTTAAAGGTAATAAATGAGTGGCATAGTGACCTAATATTCTAACTAATCCGACCCATCGAACTTTCCACAAAAAAATCGTTTAATGTAAGCCGAGTGACGTATATCCTCTATGTGGTGAGGAAACGTCTGTCTTATATAAACACACATGACGATTATAATCACCTCTCACTTGCAGATAACTTTATTCGACTGTGCGGTTTGTTGGGAAAATTAAACGCAAACTGCATGGAACAGGATCATAAGCGTGACGATGTTACGTCGTTCAAGTCGGTTTTTGCTCATTATGCTAATCGTAATATTCGCACTAATAATACTCGATCTAAACAACAACTTATTTTTTGGTATTGAACGATCATCAGCACAACGACAGACTCATAATGACTCTGAAGAGGACAGCAATGAAATGCAGCAACCTCTGTATCGAAAGAGAGACGTGCAGCTATACGCTGCGACGTTTTTCTTCGGTACACCGATGAATAACAACTACCTCGAGAATTGTTCTGTGAAGGTGAGAGTCGATATCAATGTTTGAAAAAACAAACTCTCTACAACAACAGTGGACATTTGATGTGTCACCACTGGGATCATCTGTGAAGGAAAGTAATAGCCTATTATCTCTGAGAAATCCTATGCATCTCAATTTGCATTTTGCTGAAGTAATCTGGCTCTTCAAGCGGTTCTCTATGATTATCTTAGGGCTCTACATGTTTGCATATTTTGAAAAGCATGCGGGACAACTTAAAATATGAAGTTTTGAACTTATCATTGAAGTATGAATCAATTAGAGCATATTGAATTCATCTAACAGATCACAAATTTATCGCCTTACTACTCATGAATGGCGATACACACCAATAACATCTTTGAGACGACGATGTAAGGCGACCAAACATCGTATGTGACGATAACGTTGCAGAGTGAACGAAAAACGAACTGTTGATAAAGTTCAAATAATTCAAACTGTGGGCGAAATGCTTGTAGACTGACTCTTGCTATTGGTTTGACCTACATATTATGTGGGTGGCTTTTGCGTAGACATTCTCCTGCAGTTTATCTCATTAAGGGCAATTATATCTACGTATTTGTAGATTACTAGTAACCTTGTGCTTTAAATCTCTGAGGGTTTCTACTGAGTTTGGTGAGCGATATCGGCTCCGCTTTTGACAGTGGAGCCAGCAGCGATATAAGGCTTTCGATAATATCGCTCTTTTATGAAAAGCACGCTGTTGCATTGGAAGATGGATGTTGAATGGATCTGAGAATAGCAGTACCAATTCAAAAGTAATACTGAACACGATTAGCAAAAACAAACCCTTTGCAAGTTTCAGTCTGAATTTCTTCTAGCTCTTCGTTTACATATCTGCATTTGCAAGCAATTAGTTTGTCTTTTGCAAACTTCTGGTAGCAAATATAAGCAGTTGTGTGTAAAAAAAGAGAGAATTATATTGGCGTCACATCCGTTCAGATGTATTAATACGCCTTTCTAGTACTGGAATAACCTGTACTTTATATCTGACTGCCCGCTAGATTCAACTAGTGCAAAGGTATAAAATTTAGCCAGACACATACCACTTTCAATTCACCTATTGCCAGATGAGTTATGCTCATTGAAAGCTGCTTAAAACATATATATTTTTTCATATATGTAAGCTGCTTAAAATACATTTATTTAGCTACCAATGGAATTTACGCCTTCTCCGAGTGGCAAAAGAGACGAAACTTCTGTTGAAAATTTACGGGAGTGCTGGGATCGTTTGAAATATGAGTGCATTACTGCATACGCATTACTTGTTGGAAAGTAAAGAAATTAGTTGATATGATGGATGGAATCGCAAATGCGACATTTCAGCCGTTCTTTTGGCATGTGTCGGTTTTTCAGGCACGCTTATCATCTTATTTTAAATTTTCTNTATATATATATATACCGCATATGCTCTATGTATAAAAATGCTTTCAGGCCGTATAAGTTTGTAATATCCTTCGAAAACTCACTATGCAAAGACTACGTAACAGAAAAATTCTTCGAGGTTCTCCCGAAGAGGTTCACAGTGCCAATTGTGATGAGGCGAAAGACTTATGAAGAAATCGGCGTAAGTGTCTTTGATTTGCTATGATTCTTTAGACAGATTTTTGGCAACATAAATCCATGAAAGCCTTCAAGGAATACGAGAAACAACAACATACTTATTTATCCACTGAAGTGAGAGTTGATTGGCTTGTCCTGAATTAGACATACTTGACAGTCGTATATTGCGACTTAAATTGCGCATAAATGCAGCTGTACGGAACCATTGCCCTTCATTGAGAAGAAAGAAGGGGAGAAAACATGGAAGGGAATATAACTATCGTGCCATATCACTAATATACCCTACTGCCGAAACAGATATGATAGCAAAGTAACGATTGCTCCAATTTGGTCACCTGATTTCAGATGGTAATCAAAATTGCTCTCGGCTGTAGCTAATCTGTCCACTGAATTGATTTCTGGACTATTATGCTAGCTCATTGCGAATAATTCATGAATAACTGGCAGTATAAAACTTCGATGCGAATATGAAGAAAAAAATGAAGTGATGAGAAAAATGGCGAATGAAAATTAATCTGTGCTTTCATGCATTCGCTTCACTCAATTTGTGACAAGAGATGGAACGTTGATAAAAGTTGATTAATTTCCAAATATAGCTTATATTCGAGAAGGAATTTAGTCTCGAAGGGTTTACCTTATAGGACTATCGAGAAAGAGGTTTGTAACTTGAAGCTTGAATAACTCGAAAAGGAACAGAGTTCCAGCTCATCACCATTCAATTGGAGAATAAATGAAAAAATGCTGAAAGTTTGATCAATACCTGTCGATTCGACTGGGTTTCCTTATAAGGCATAAAATGGGTATATTCCGAATGAAGCTACAAAGTGGGATTCTTCGAAAGCATGCTTACATCACTGCTTAGTAATAAGGAACAATTCACGCTCTCAACGTCGATGATTTTAGGCACCTCCCAATTCATTCATCGCTGTTGATGACTATAGAAATGTCAATGATCTAGTGAATGATTTACACAGAATCGCCAAAAGCAAATCTGCATACATGGAATATCATCGATGGCGCGAGACTTTCGAAATTCGCAGCGACTATTTTAGGATCGAAGACACAGGCTTTTGCGAACTTTGTAAAAAGATTATGAGACAAGATTTCGTATTGAAACACTATGACGATGTTGCGAGCTGGCAATGGGTAGGCATCTTCGAACATCCTCAAGATGCTTTTGTTAAAAAATTTCTAGGATATAAACAAAAAAATTTCTTCAACGGCATACCTCAACGTATGATTAATATCAGAAAGTATAATTGATGAATCGCTACGTTATTGGATGAGTAACTGCTAGCAGACATAACAATGAACGGGAAGTTAAAAATGGGGGAGTCGCATAAACGAAGGGTTGGTATTCGAACGAATAAGATCGCCCTCAATAATGAATGCTGCATAATGAGCAGCCCATCGTATTTCTGTATATTTGATCGTGTTTGTTCGACGCTCTGTTGCAATGTAGAAATCAAAGCAATTATTGTACCTTTGTTTACCTATAAAGGTAACGATGATGTTCGCATAGCCAGTACTTTGAATGTGGGAGATTCCTCACAAATGATTCCTCTTTCTATGATCCAATCAATAGGAAATAAATAATGTTGCAGATTTGCGCCCTTGAAATGCAAATTTGCTAATGCGCAAAACGAATGCAGAATCATATGAGAGAGGTTGGCAATATTCACGTTTTAGTAGTTTCTTGTATATGACCAACCGATTCCATAAATTGCCCAATAAATGATAGACCGTATCAATAATGCATTCTTGTTCCATTCTTAGCGATTACTCGAACTTATTTCCTACCGAATAGAAGTGTTGAAATTTTAGAAATTTTTTTTCTCTCTCTCATTTGCTATTTCCTTTTCGATTGTGTAATTGACATAGGCCTATTATTTAAGTACGATGAGGGCGCATCGTCTTGGCCAAAAACCAAACAAGACAGAGGTCAACCCAATAAACCTTTCGTAGATGAATTAGTGATGTAGATGAATAACTTCTGTAGCGCCCAGTTTTCTCGGGAAGTACCTTTTGCAAAAACCCAAGAAGCTTTTATATTAGAGAATGCGTTTACTTTTAGTTAAGCGAGACTCACACTAGTCGCGTCATTCCCATACCATTTCAATATTTCACTAAATTTTATGGTAAATATTCTTCCTGTTTCACTAAGAACGGACGTAAATTTCTGTACTATTTCGTTTCTTTCAAAGGAATAACATGCGTATTGGGTGCGAGGGAGGAAGGGTATCCTTGCGAAGATGTGAGGAACCATCCATAGGTTGCAAATACCACTTTAGGTAATACGCCACGTTTGTGTCATCAAATACATCACATCGAATGAAATCACAGCATGAAATATCTCCCCACTGATGCAGATAAACCAACAAGAAAATTGAGAGAACGTTAGAGTCGGCCACCGTAAAGCCTCGCTTTTTTTTGTGAATATAGTTTTACTCATTCAGTTTCAGATTCCCTTAACTTTGCTTCAGGTATTTCCAAAGAGAAACTGCAAAAATGAGCAAATATACCCACATAAACAGTTTGCCATAAGAATGCAATTCTTGCAAAACTCAACTGCGAGTGTATCAATTCGTTCGATTTGCTGCTCATTTAAATTATTCTTTACATCTATTTTTGAACTGTAATATACAGACTTTTGTGGATCGAACTTTTTGGAATTCGGTTAACCTTTCCTTTCGGTAATCTTCAAAACACGTTTGAACTGTGATTTACTATTTGCTCAGTGTTGTTATATGCAATGTCGTTGTTGTTTTTATAAATGGAATTGTTGTCTCACATCATTTCTCGTACAATCACATCGCTTTGATTTATTATTGCAGTCAGTCATTCAATGTACCATGAAAATCTACGCTCTATATACACCCTCACTCACATTTCATTGTCCCCTTTGTCCGAAACCCTGACGATCTCGTCTCTAACCCATACACTTTAATATACTCAAATGAGAAATAATATAAGAAATTAGGAGAATAAATAATGACGTCATCGTCCTAATGAACGAAGGCAAAAAATTAAACTATGACGTGTGATAAGAGGCGTTTCGAAACAACGATTGCATCAGTGCTAACTCAAATCTTCTTGTTTACCTCAACAATTAGGAATGGACGTTTCATTTGCAAAGATTGGCCTGTTTCAACAACAAAGCTCCGATCCTTCCCAACACCATCGTGATGAGCAAGATCAAGCAGGTAAAAATATGGAACTTCCCTTGCATACGGCCCATAAGACAATAAACTTGTACACTCACAGGATGTGAATGCAGGAAAAACTACTGTCGTTACTTTTATCGGTATAATTTTACCCGGATGACGAATTCATACCAACAAGCAAATCATTTTATCTAGCAATCGGTTCGTAAAATGGGGAAGATGGTTGAGCATTTCACAGAAGTCCGATTTTGCTTGTTGTTCCATTATAGCATTCGCAACCAGCCCAACTCATTCTTTTCTTGTCACAGTATTAAACTTTTCCAAACCATACAGTGGGTAAAACTTTCCCAGACATAGGGCATCCTATCTTCCATGCTTGAAAGACCATTTTCCTGGTCCCTTATAGGAATGCACATCGACAGGTAATACAGGATGCGGAGGGGAAAAACGTGAAATCACCTACTGAGATGGCAACTCTGATAAGGAGTCCTCTACAGCATTGCTGTGAATATACGAATATTGAAACGTAGCGATAGACCACAGATATTAGTGGCAAATATCATATGTAGGGCAATGTAATATATTTGGCCAATAAGCTGAAGTATTCGCTTACACTGCTATGCCTAAGAACCACATATAGTTTGACCCCTATCAAAATATTCCTTCCTGAACACGCAGAATGGAATAAACGGTACTTGATGCACTTTTTTCTCTCAAGAAAATCAAACTTGAAGTGAAATAATATCCCGTCACCTAATCCATCCGTTCAATACACGAATACGAATACCAAAGCGAAGAAACAATCTGTGCACCACTTCCCAGTAGAAAGTTGCTGAAACCGCTTGCATCGTTTTACGATTAGACGAGCGTGGATGAACCAGACTGCCTCATTCGCCTGATTTTCGGTATTTTTCGATGTTTTCATCATCGTTTCATTACCCTGAACGTTGGGATTTTTTTTTTTTGGTTTACGAAACTTTTCAGCGCTTATATTTTGATTCGGTCACTTGCATCTTTCGGTTTATCTCAAACAACAGTGAGTGAAAAAAAAACAAACAAAATTTTTAGAAAAAATAGGGGAATCATGATGTTTTGAGAAAAATATTAGACGTTTTGCTCAGTGGAAAATGATAAAATGAGAAAATCGTAATGTAATAGCAAACAAGTAACCGAAAATATATGTGTTCATGATCAACTGCACTACCTCATGTGCCCTCTCCCTCAACGAAATTTCCGGACATCGCCTTTGATTCAAGCTTTCTTCACGGCATATTCTACCGATCACCATACACGCTGTTCAAAATGTTTAGTGCTTGAGAGAAAATTAAGAGTTCCCTCGCAAACGATTGAAACGGAAATGAAGTAACTGCAACCTCCTCTTCGAAGAAGGAAAAGTTTTCTACAAAGCATCGTACGGATATTTAAGAGCTCATAGCGCATAAACGATCGAAAGAACGCAAAACGGTGCTCAATCGGGAACATTGGTGGTATCGATGATATGCTAGCCCATCATACTGTTGCATGCAGATGCGCCTCGGTTCCTCTTTCACAAACACTCCCGTAAGCAAGACTGCCAAATATACATGTTTTGAGCGATGACAAGCATTATTAGCAAACAGAGAATCGGTCATAGATACAAGCAAGAAGGCATATTGGTATTGCCCACCTATTGGCAAAAATTCTGCTGCATATTGTGGACAACTTTCTCGTACACATGCGGATCCGCTTAAAGCGGTGGGTGGTCGTATTTGACCCTGAGAACACCAAACGGATCACATTATGCGACCAGCCTGTGTTGAGATGTCCATCATAATGAAGTATCTACCTACTGCTTGTAACAACGGATAGAGAGATGCAATCTGGCATAATAGATGGTACAAGCAATCCTCACCTTTGAACATTTGCTGCCACATGAACACTCTCATATGAGTGGACAGTGGGCATATATTACCTATTCTCTTGTTATAGTCGCACTCAAAATTTTCCCACAAATTCTCCACTTGCGCTCTATTACCTCTATCCTTGGCATCAACAAATTGGAATAATCTCTCCATGGCGTGACGATCATGACTCTCAGGCAAACGTCCATCAAATTTTGGTTTCTTCCATAAACGAGAGACGATCGTCGTACCAGAAATTACGTAACGTCCAATGATCGGAAAGAGTGCCTCTGCGTCTAACTGTTCGGGTTCCTCAATGAAACGAAATTAAGTACCTTGTTCAATCCCTGCAAAGCTCCACCGTTGCTTCTCTTTATGATTCGTCCTCGTAGTCCACGCGGAATCAGAATCTCCCCTACCCGTACAAGTTTTCCCATACTATCTATGCGTAAGGGATGGATGTGAAAATATCATGCGCATACACCACGGAAAAGAACGACGCCAGGCTAGAAGTGAAGGTTCAGCAATCATACTACCATTCTCATGACAAAGTTGCTTCCATACTCGACTCATTGTTTCCATACTGATGCACCAAAAATAGAATAGCGCGAACACACCCTTCAGACGCACATTTATTTACACTGAAATGCTGTTCCACAAAAAAAAATCCTTCTTGCAGCAACCTCTCTTTCTACATGCCCAATGACGTCTATAATGCCAATTCTGCAGACGCATTTCATGTCTACATCCGCAGATACGCCGCACAGGAAGTAAGCTCAACTGCATCAACCAGGTCTGGAACTCGGTGTCACTCATTGACATCTTCTGCTCCAGATGCGAGTTACTGAAACCTCGTAGTTTGTCGAGGCACCCGGAATCTAAACAGATATATTTAACAACAAGATGATGCAAAGTTTAATGTGCATATGCTAAACTGAACACAACCATAATTACAAAAAAACGGAGATGCAAGACGTGCCAGGCTGCCAGATATGCGTCTCAAAATCGCGTTCACAAGCATAACCACCATCTGTACTCTCAGTAATTTGCCAATACTACCTGATGTGGCCTGTCCGTCTGCATATGTCTGTGCCTTACGGCCAAGTATCTGTATGCTGAATTAGCATTCAAACGATCGGGGCACCGGCGTGATGCTACAGTTCCAGAAATTGGCCAATCAATTAACGTCTCCAATGACATTAGAGGTGCATCAAGATGAAGGGATGAACTGCTATTGGAAAGTTCCAAAGCACTCGGATCTATGCACATTACCACAATGGATCACAACGAATTAATCTGCAACATTCGAAAACTCCAACACGCAAGATGAGCGCTGTGCGGCCACAAGTAAACAACAGTTCCCTGAATAAACTTGAAATGCTCACAATTCTTCCCAACAATTGGCTATATTCAAAAGTCATTTCGCTCTCCGAAATCGGGTTCAAACAATGCCATCGTTACTTGATTATGACCATTGCTTATAGATGAAATCGATGCGCTGAAATTCAAACTATCATACCATTCCTATATTGAATTCAATAAACCTTTAATTTTATAGAAAACTTACATCAATCAGCAGAATGCTACTCTCTTCGATAAATTTTTTTGCATCTCCATCAGCGAGGATCGAAAGCCTTTGCGAATCTGTTGAGAGTGGAAAATCCGTTCCGATGATTTCGTCCCACCTAAGCGTGTAAATCATTTGATAGCGGAATAAACTTGCAAAGTCTGTAAGATGGTTTAACAGTTTGTGTTGGCATTTCCTACGACAATGGAATAAATACTTGACAAAATTCAACCGGTTATGT
Organism: Baylisascaris schroederi; assembly: GCA_006503575.1. Lineage (NCBI taxonomy): Eukaryota > Metazoa > Nematoda > Chromadorea > Rhabditida > Ascarididae > Baylisascaris > Baylisascaris schroederi. Next base: position 9,142 of record QEWY01003610.1, read on the forward strand.
GCTATTGATTTTTATAAAATTCAAGAAAGATGAAAATTCAAATACAATCTGAATCTTGAATTGCAAGAAAACGAACTACGAAGATTTCGCAGCTAAAAAACGGATTTCCATGACGCATAAAGCATGACTTCTGGAAGCCCATATCATCTTCTCCATAGAAATTAATCATTTCAATCCGACTATCGCAGAATCTTCTTTAGTATACCTAAATTATGATCGCAAAAGCCGTTAAGTAAATTTACTTATGCAATGAATGACCGTAAAGAGAAGAGTAAACAAAGGTGCTTATATTATTGGCACTCATGCTGACCAAACTGTACTTACAACTAACAGAAGATATTTATACATAAAATGACCTATCATTAGCAAGATGCAAAGTTACATATGTTGTCGCAGCTGCGGCTCGCTCACGCATGGAAAAACGTAGCAGACCACCTCGAAGGGAATGACTTTACCGGATGAAGTGCGCAAGGGACCGTATCTCAACTCAGTGATGTCTCCTCCCTCACCCCCACCCCTTTCAATCACTGGGTCTCCACTTTCGAGATAACCTGGCTGCATTTTGCCCGTGTTCAGCGAGTTAGGGCCATTGTCAAATGAATGGCCTCATCACGTTTAACCTCGCATCTTTGAAATCGATCATAGAATTTTGCATGTACACCATATAGAAAGCTGATACCAGCTCAATAAATTTTTAAACGTCCTGAAGTCTAATTCACCTGTTCGATATAAGGCTGTTTTGGTTGATTAGAGGCGAGTCCACCTCTGGATGCATTTCCGTCTGATCAGTCATTTCTGAAACAGTGCACCTTATATTCACTACTAACAAATACTCAACGCACATTTCGATGATACAAAACTCGACAGTTATCATTAGTTGCCACTTTTCTCATGGAAGCAAGAAACAACTTAACCATATTTCAACATAAAACTTGGAATCTATATTTTAAAATTTTTTACGCTGCCTCGAATGATTAACTGCTAGATGCGCACCTATCAGGGGTACAACTGTCACTTAACAGCTGGCAACATCAATCTCTAACTGAACGTTAATAATATTTCGACACGTTTGTAAGGTAGAACCAGTCGGCTACGGATCAAGCGGGAATAATGCGCCGTGCAAAGTAAGTCAAAGAACGTCGACGGCGTGCAAGCAGATTAAACTACCACCCAGCATGTATCGTGGGGCTAGCCTGATGCAGAATCGGGAGGTTATAAAAAGGAGCTAATGTGCTCATGTATTTATCCCAGCTTTTAGGCCTCTCTTAAGACCGAGTGAGCCTACGGATGGGCGTTGGACTGAACGAGATGATCGGCGGTATCTGGAATTGGATTGCAGAATGGCGCCGATGATTGAAGCCATTCTAGTGTGCCTTCTTGTTTGTAATCTTATTGTGTGTGATAAACTGTTTGCTCCTTACACCTGTGTTGTTTCACAATTTACTTGACTGCATCTTGACAGAGGGCTCAGACCCTCAAGTAGACCTGAACGGCTGGACGACCAAGGGAAGCTGACTCCTGTAACTTTGCTGTTTTTGCTTCATTTGTTTACAAGTGAACCTTGAAAAAGATAATAAAAAATTCAATGATTAACTTCAGCTTCATCATAAAAGTGCATATCAGGTCCACCAGCTCCAAGATCTCTTTCTTTTATCCAAGTAAAATTCTCTGCGATTGCACTTCAAACTAACATTGCATTTTGAAAATACTTCCTCTTATAATATAAAGTAAAGATGATTTAAAACTTGTGATTGCATATTAATCTATACTAAAAGTAAAATAGTCTAGAAATCTTTGATGTAACAGTTAATGTTTTATCGGAAATCTTCTGAAAACACATCTAAAATAGTCATACTTTGCTCAGTCCAACTTTAGAGATGGCGAAATTTTGTCTATATTTGGATCGAAGTTGATGTTAACTTCCATATTTCCGCAACTACTTCCAACAACTCTATTATTTATTCACTTCCCAAACAGAACATTCTTAAACAAAAAGGAAATTATATCGATGAAAAATATACAAAATGCCTTGAAAATTTTCTGCTTATCATTTTTGAAATTTTTTTCGTGAGTTTCGCGTTTACTATCATATTTTTAGATGAAGATATAAAGCAATACAATGCTGTAACATTATCAGTAAATAACTCCTACGATATAAACAACATTTTAAATTTGCATCTCCACATGCGGCGTAGGGGTCGGCGCACTTAGCCAAAAAGAGACGGAGAGAGACCGCGCGCGTCTTCAGCGAGCGACGCGGCAGTGGTCATTCGGAAATAAATCGTCGCAATAAATGTAAAAATATACAGTAAGAAAGCGGTGTTCGAACAACGGATTTCAGCACATTCGAAAGGGCATTAAAAGCTCTATCCGAATCATTAATAATCTCCTAAAAACAAGAACTTTTCTATAAGATGAATTTCTCATATGCCGTGCAATTGACATAAATTGCAGTGCCGCCTTATCCATTATCTCATGAGTGATCGTTGTGCATTTATGACATTGTTCTTAATGAAGAACTAAATTCATACACGCCTTGACGATTTAATGAATTGACAAAATCATTCATAGGTCACATTAAACTCGCTGTGGCTCTTTATGAATGGATCTCTCATGCGATCGTTACATGCACCAGTTAAGAATTCTTCAATTCGGGAATTCTGGGTTTCCTTCATTTCATTGCTTTCCCATACAGGCATACCGATAATGGGCATTGTAAATTCGCTTGATGGTAGAAAAGCCAACCGACGCATTCAGCGTATGGTTAATTGCATTGTCATACGTTGATTGGGTGCAACATAGGTAACTTGCACACGTGGCAAGTACTTCTTCCAAACGTTATTCAGCCATTCTAGATCAGTGGCCGAAACGAGTGTTCTTGATAGCCCTATCTTCTTTCTCATCTACTCCACATCTTGCGAATTGGCTTTTTAACTACAGTTGCGCACTTCAATGTAAGCAGTCGTTTCACTGCTTACACTGAAGGTTTCCTGTCTTGTAACCACTTGTGGTACGCCGCCATGTAAATTTCAATTCCTCCAATTGCGAGCATGTAGCCCTCGAATCGCTTTTTCCTTCTCAATCCTGATGGGTCTATGTCGGAAAGCAAGTGTTGTATGCAATTAACGTATTACGGTGCACTTAACCACATGCTGAATGCGTCGATTGGCTTTTCTATCATCAAGCGAACTCACAATGCCCATTATCAGTATGCCTATATAGGAAAGAAATGAAATGAAGGAAAGCCAGAACTGTCGAATTGAAGAATTCTTAGTTGGTGCATATAACAATAGCATGAAAGATTCAGTCATAAAGAGCCACAACGAGTTTAATGTAATTTATGAATGATTCTGTCAATTCGTTAAATCGTCAACGCGTGTATGAATTCAGTTCTTCGTTAAGAACAGTGTCACAAATGCACAACGATAACGCATGAGATAATGCACAAGGCGACACTGCAATTTCTATCAGTTGCACGTCGTATAAAACATCGATCTAATAGAAAAGTTTTTGTTTTTGTCCGAGATTATTAATGTTTCTGATAGAGCTTTTAATGCCTTTTCGAATGTACCCAGCCAT
>QEWY01003615.1:0-24344 GCA_006503575.1 Baylisascaris schroederi
AAGGCATTCACTGCGGGTCTCCACCAGAGGGGGGCGGCAGCCCCCAGCGGAGGGGTACAGGGGGCGGGGCTCCCTGATTCTTATATAAGTAATGAAATAAAAAGTATTTAGCTAATATTTTTGTATCGTTACTTCTTCCTTTGACCAATAGAGGTTCTACTTGTCTCTTCGGCGTTCCAGTTCTCGGGCGCTATTGCACATGGTACTAAGCGGCTTGATAAGTTTTCATCAGCTCGCCGAGAGCTCTCGAACGGTATGTGGACCACCGCCCCAGACAAATACGGGCCGAGAAAAAAATCCCGAAAATCGCAATTTTTCACTCCTAAGGGTAGTTAGTAGAGGGGAATTTTCGAACAATATTTTTGTCTCGGATTTCAATGGTTTTGGTACTAAACGATGCATCTTGATGAGATAATCACGAATATATGCATATTTGTTGCCATTCTTCGTTCCGTTAGGGAAATAATCCATGGCAAATGTTTCTGCTACGAAAGCTCATAATCGAGAGAGACGCAGAGACTCCCCGGATTTTCACTCGCACCATGAGAACCAACGAAAGGTGCTGGTGTTGACGAGTGGTTAGTGCAATGGACTATCGTTCCGAGGTACGTTGGTTCGATGCCGGTCGTCGTTCAAACATTGGGGATTTTCCATTTCGATTTATTTTTCTGTGGTTTCTATTTCTTTCTTCTCCATTGAACCTTTTCACTTTAGCTTGCTTTTATGACGCTTTTCTATTATATTCATTTCTTGAATTGATTTCCCGACGATTTTTCGATTAAAAAATTAAAATATATGAAAATTTCTATCGAAATGTACTGTATTCGAGATTTCGGCATTTTTTTTCTCTAAAACGGTTGGGCCTATGAAGCTGCTGTATTCTTTGTGCGACACAACTTTTAAAGCTCTACCAAACGATCTATAAATCGTTACATTTCATGAGAAAAACTGAAAACCGATTGGACCGGTCAGAATTCCTGAAATCTGCATTTTTGCAATGTTGGGGGTTCCCGTCTCGGCCGGTATTCCATGTGGTGTTAAAAGTTTTGCATGATTCTCTTAAGCCTGCCGAGACGTGTATGCACAACCGCCCCACGACAAGTACGAGCCGAGAAAAAAAATCCCAAAATTCGCAATTTTCCGATCGTGAGGGGATAGATAGTAGGGGAAATTTTCGAAAAATATTTTTTGTCTCGGATTTCGATGATTTTACTTCCAAACGATATATCTCGATGAGCTGATCACGATTACATCCTTATTATATCTCTTCCTCATGTATTCGGGGCAATATGCGTTCCTGAGGGAGATCGCAATAGACTCGCTTGGGTATGCCGTTCGCACCTACAGCTTGCTTTGTAAGAGCGGTTAGTATAGCAAGCTACGGTTACCGGCTGTATTGATTCAATGGCGCCCGTCGACTCATTGTTGCAATTTTTCCATTGAAATTTACTTTTTTCAACGGTTCTCTCTCTAAACGTTGATTAGCTGCGTCCTCGATCTACCGGACGGGGCCGAGAGGGAAGGTCCGTACAGTCCATAATAAGTTATGCAATGAAATACATCACGTTATTTTTACCACAACGACAAATGCACATTTCCTTTACATAACTCGCGATATACGTATGTTACGCTTGAGCACTGGGCATCATCAGGGAGACGCCAGGGCCAGCAAGCGAAAGGCTCACCTGCCCAGCGCTCATTTGAATTTCCCCTCATGATTTCGGCCCTTGTCTCCAATCACGGGGTTTTTCCTTCCTCGCCGCGTGATTACAGCGATAATTTCTTGGGCGCGAAAATTTATTGCATTCTATGAACCTTGCTTGTGGTGTTATATGATGGCAGCGTTAAAATTCAACAACACCGTGTGCTATCTATCCATTTACAGAGGCCAAACGTGCACATGTAGCCCCGGAACCCGTACTGTCATCACCGACGTTTACTGTAGCGCAGAAAATCGTTCTCCTCAACTACGATTTGGTCTGCCTCGTCGTCGATGATAAATTATTGGCCCTGCTATTTATTTGTCCTGTGAGCAATATGAAGTGAGAGCTGATATCACCATTGCCTCTAACAAATTACTTATTCGCCGCACATGGGTACACAACGTTTCTGATTGGCACGTGTTGTTTGTTGATGCAGTACGCAATGCGCTTTAGCCTTAGCGGAACTATGGTGTAAATCCTCAATGCTGAAATGGAACGTACACGGGAGAGCGCTACGTAAAGCTGAATATGCGCAAAAACGGGTGTGCGGAGGATTATTCCTACGGAGTTGGTCCTTGGGCTTCATTTATTGTCATGCAGTATGATAGGCGAATCGGGGACTGCGTCTGCGTGAATGCTACACCACCATCGCGTTTACCTCCCTTATATTTCAGGGGCAGCTTTGTGATAACCACCGGCGTGCGTTCCCGTCAGTATCGTGCACAGCAACGAACTTTGCCGCATTTCGTTAACAATAAGCCTCGTACCGTTGCAAAGGCCACATGCTAAATCGATGTTACGCAACAACATCACCACAGCTCTTTTTTTCAGATGCAGCTCATAGGGCGGCATCCCCGGATGTGTGCTGAAACTGAGATAATCCTGCGCCATCATCTCAACCACACACTCCGGATCATCACGATCTATTTCGTCAACTACAAAGTATTTCCGGTACTCTTCATGACCATGTAACCGCCTAACTATTCTTTCATTTATATCATTGCACTCTTCATTTCTCACCGCCAACACAGCTATGCCCTTTAATACCTCCGGTTCGTAAAGCTCTCATTGTCATATACCCAATCGATGACATCCTCCTCGTTGTCCATTACGTATGCGCGAGGTATCCTTACATGCAACCCACCTGATGTCATAAACTGTAGTTTGCCATTGCCTAGACGCTCCAGGAACGAAGAGAATTCTTGCTCACCTGGACCTGTGCGCATATTCTCTGTCAGGTGCAAAATTTGGATGCAGTTCCATAGCGGGCTATTGCGGATCGTATTTTTTATGATATCTTCCGCTGTAGCGCCTTCTACAATCGGCAGCATCTGTTTCCAATCTCCTACTAGAAGTACGACATGGCCACCGAGTGGGACATTCCTCTCTCCGAATGGTGCTAAATCTTTTAGAAGTATATCCACGGCTACAAGCGCGTACCTTTGCACGACACAAGCTTCACCCAAATTATCAGGCCGATTTCCGAATTCCTTCCGCCTCCGAATTGTCTGCTTTCATCGAAGAAACCGAGTTATAAAAGAGGTGCAATGGAAGCTTGAAGCGGCTATGTACGGTTGTACCTTCGACAAGCAATGTTGCCGCTATGCCCGTTGAGGCCACTGCAATAGTCGTATCACCGCGCGCATGGACATACTTGATGAGGAAGTTATACATGTAGGTCTTGCCTGTGCCGCCAGCTCCTTGCAAAAAGAAGCAACGTTTTGATTTTTCTGTATTGCCGTTTATGGCATTTATTATCTGATCAACAACCGCTTTCTGGCCTACGTTCAGATTTCGGTAAAGTTCATCCACTTCATGCTGTTGCTGTTGTTGATTCATCATCTCCTCATTTTGAACGACATTTTCCTCATCATATTTCTCCTCTGAATATACAATTCCATATGCGCGTATGTCTTGTCGAGCAGCGTTTAAAATTCGCTGAATGTGTCGTAATGCAAGCCACTCCAACTGCTCTGAAGTTTTCTTTGCATTCCTATCCAACATTTGCGACTTATATTTTTCCCACAAACGTGGTGCTTCTGCGATAGCACCAAACGCTATCATAGTGGCAGAGCATTCTCTTTCTTGCCGTGGCATATTATAAGAGCATATCTCAGCAAGTGAATCCACCCAAAAAGTGTTTTGCATTGCTAATCCAACTGCAATACATGCATCGTAAAACGAAGGGTGCGTCACCTTGTTTACTTTCTTACTTCCTCGCAACTCTGAGGACCTTTCACGTATTTCAGTAACATTCGTAAACGGAATTTTTCCACGAGGCGTGCACTCACAGTGTACATTCGCGTAATAATATTATCATGGCGGATACGTTTCACCCACATGCATTTCTTTTCGTCCCATCTGTACTTTTTCGCCATCTGCAAAAACGTTAATTTCCGGGCATTTTCGTCTCTCTTATTCAAATCGAAGTAGGCTTCAAGCTGCGTAAGCTTTTTTTCTGAGCGATTTAGAGCGGATACTTCTTCACCTTCTGGAAAATACACGTTCTTTTCACCAGGTAGATGTACTGCCAAGCGAATTATTATACGGCTCAGTCCGCGCATAAGACAGCCGCAATCTCTATATACTGCTTCACTTGCGGTGAGTACTGTCATGCGCCGAGACCACGAAACTTCATCATAGTCAATTACATCCATTCGAACTTCACAGGGACCGTCGTTAATATTTTCTGCAGGTAGATCCTTATAGGTGCACTTGTATACCCACCGCATTTCTTTCTGCCTCTTCTTCTGCAGTGTCCATCTCTGCCGCATCGAGATTTTCATCATTAATTCCTGAGGCATTATTCACAGCTTCCATGTTACCGACAAGTCTGCGATTATCTTCCACTTCATCAATTTCTGGAACATGAGGACCAACAATGTCTTCTGTTGTTCCATTTTTCGTCACCTTTGTCATAAGTTCCCACTTAAATCGCAATTTTTTCTCTTCCATCTTCGCACTGAAATCTCTCAATACCTCAGTTCATGCTTATCACAGGCAACAATAGTTTTCGGTTATGCGATTAATACCTCTACATTAATTTTGCCGCTATGTTGCGCTGGTTTTCTGCGTTCATCATGCCATGTTCATGTGTTCCGTATTACATATGTTTTTTCTTGCATTTTGTCCGTGAACTTTATGGAAGCTTTCCTCCGCTGTAACACTTCACATTTTCTCTCGAAAATCGCAGTCCTTTTCCGTCATTCGTTTCCGCTGAAATCTTTCAATGCTTTCGTTCTCGCTTATCACATACAGCAAACTCTTCTTTTTTGCACTTTATGTTTTTACATTTACCTTCCTCAACTTGCTTTTCCTTTTTATCGCTGCATCTTGATGTGCATGAAATGTGCGGGACATTAAATGTTTTGTTCTTTTTCTTCCGCCTTTCATTTCCCAGATGCGTGGAACACGACACACATTAATCCACTTCCTCCATTATTGTATTTAAAACAATATTTTTTCGTCCGTTGTTGTATTTTCCACTTTCCGTTATATCTCACCTGCAAGTAGTCGAATTTCGATAGGATTTTGAATATTAGGCCCTCCATAACACGAGTAAGGTGAAAATGATTGTGCGGTACGGCGCAGGGTGAGTTTGTGCCCGAGGTATCGCGCGCACGTGCCGCTACGCGCAGTATCAACTGTCGAGACATATCCTGGCTGTGGACGGACGAACTTTGATGCGGCTTTGAGCGGCTGGCTAAGCGCGAAGTATGCGGGGGCGTGTGGTGCGCGCGCGCGACGCAGCCGCGCGCGCCGCCGCATGCGCCCGCCAAATGTCCCAACCGAAATCTCCGCCCCCAATGAACCAATTTCGATGCGAATTTTTTTAATCGGAGAAGTAGGATGTGCAGAATACATATATATNACAACGGTTAGGCCTATGGAGCTGCCGTTAGCTTCGCTCGAAAGAACTTAAGAAGCTCTATCAAGCGGTATATAAACCGTTGTATTCCGCGAGAAAGGTTGAAAATCGAATCAATCGGCCAGAAATCCTGAAATCCCGATTTTTGCAATCTTGGGGGTTCCCGTTCTCGGCCGCCGTTTCATTTGGTGCCGAACAACCATCTGATTTGTCTTTATGTCGCCGAGACCTGTCGAAGGATGTATGGATTACCGCCCCAGAGCAAACACGAGCCGAGAAAAAAAATCCCAAAATCGCAATTTTTCACCCTCAAGGGGTTAAGTACAGGGGAATTTTCGAAAAATATTTTTTCTCTCCGACTTGGAAGATTTTGGTACCGAACGATAGTGTATCCGCTCTAAATCGTTCAGAAAAAAGCGCACGCAGCTTGAAGCCTACTTCAGTTTGAATAAAAGAGACGAAGATGCCCGGAAATTAACGTTTTTGCAAATGGCGAAAGAGTACAGATGGGACAAAAAGAAATGCGTGTCGGTGAAACGTATCCGCCATGATAATATTATTACGCGAATGTACACTGTGAGTGCACGCCTCGTGGAAAAATTCCGTTTACGAATGTTACTGAAATATGTGAAAGGTCCTCAGAGGTGCGAGGAAGTAAGAAATATCCCCTCAGGACCGAAAAATTGCGAATTTTGGGATTTTTTCTCGGCTCGTATTTGCCGTGGGGCGGCTGTGCATACACCGTGCGATAGGTCTCGGCGTGCTTAAGAGAATTATGCAAAATGTTTAACACCACATGGAATACCGGCCGAGAACGATAACCCCAAATATTGCAAAAATGCAGATTTCAGGAATTCTGACCGGCCCAATCGGTTTTCAGTTTCTCTCATGAAATGTAACGATTTATAGATCGTTTGGTAGAGCTTTAAAAGTTGTTTCGAACAAAGCAAACCGCCGCTTCATAGGCCTAACCGTTTTAGAGAAAAAAATTCCGAAATCTAGAAATACACTACAATTCGATAGGAATTTTCATATATTTTAATTTTTTAATCGAAAAATCGTCGGAAAATCAATCTAAGAAATGAATATAGCAGAAAAGTATTATAAAAGCAAACTAAAGTGATAAGATTCAATGGAGAATAAAGAAATAGAAACTACGGAAAAATAAATCGAAATGGAAAAGTTGCATCGTCTAAACGACGAGCGGTGTCCAACCAACGTTTCTCGGAACAATAGTCCACTGCACTAACCACTCGGCAACACCAGCACCTGCCAATCGTGCTCACGCTGCGAATGAAAATCCAGCGAGTCTCTGCGTCTCTCTCGATCATGAACTTTCGTAGCAGAAACATTTACCATCGATTATTTCCCTAACGGACCGAAGAATGGCAACAAATATTCATATATACTTCGCAGAATATTCTAAGCAAAAATTTGAAAGAACCTTTCAAATCCAACCTCGCGGCTTCACTGCTTAACGCAGGCGGAATATCGAAATCGACAATCATTCCACCAGCCCCGCAGAATATTCCAAACAAAATGTATCTGGCGGCTTCGCCGCTTCCCAAAAAGAAAGCGCAGTTTCGCTGCTTCAACAGCTCAGCTGTTTCGCTTAACATTCCACAGGAACGACTGGAAGCAGATTTCAAAGCTAACCTCGCCTCAACGAAAATAATTGCGCGAACATACGAATCCAATCGAACGAAATTTGAAAGCATAATATACAAATCACAAAAACCGTTCAATAATGCATACGTAACACACGCAACAACCTATGGGAGGTAAGCTGGCGTAACAATGCATAAACGGGAGAACAAAACCACGAACTTTGCTCCTTCGATCCATCGCGAGAGGATATAAACGGCTGGAGGGGATCGGAAAACGCAAAATGGAAGTGCTGGAGTTCGCGCCAAACAACAGTTTGAAAAAAACAATTGCTGTTTACTGAGTTCGTCATTCACGTCAAGCGATTTAAAATATCTCTCCAGTTTTCATGCATAGAAAATTTGAATTATGGAAGTCAAGCCAAATCGCTTTTCTTAAATGATAATCGCAGAATTCAGCGCAACGATGGAATGTGACCTTAGCACTCGTCAGTTCTTGTTTATGGCGTCTATCGCGAGACCCCATAAACTGCCGTGAGGTTCCGAGGTGATCTACCGAACTATTGGGTAGAAAAAGCGGCTATACGAGCAAAGCTATTTGCTGGGAATGAGAAAGTGACACAGCAAGGGATGTGACCTTTGCAGTCGGCGTCTATCGCGAGACACCATAAAATAATCGATGCGGTTATGCGAACAAAGCTTACACTTCAACTCTTTTACATATTACTTCAACTGTGAATATTTTAACTTCATTGATTACTTTTTTAAATCAACTTGAACCATCAAAATCGAATTATTGATAAGGATGCGTGATGAGAGGCTCGAGCTGGTGCGATGCCAGCCTCTCTTTCTCTGATTCTCTCGCTAGGCGTCTCTCTCGCACGAGAGTAATATGACGAAAGAGATGAGAGGGTTTTTGAAGAATAATGGAAAGAAATTTAACCACTTACGAAATGTCTTGAAAATTCCACAGAAACGCGAATTAACAGCACTTCAACGCATGCAGAACATCGAAAGCCATATCGCAGCTTCGCTCTTCCACCACCTCGGATGCCTCGCAAAATGTTAGATAGAGATGAACGACTTCGGGAATTAATAAATGTTTAACGTCGAAGAAACATCGAAAGCACTATAAACGAGCTCGGCTGCTTCGGGAGATACAGAAAAATATGTAAGGAACTTTCAAATCTAACCTCGCTTCGATGGAATGTGGGAATCGAATTCAGACTGCTTAGCAAAACCGTGATCACAGCTTCGCTACTTCAACAGCTCCACTGAATATGACACCAAAAAATCTGAAAGAAACTTTCAAATATAAGCTTGTGACATCGCCGCTTGGGTCGAATCTGGAATCGGACAGCGCATGCTTCGCGAATCCACGAACGCTGCTTCACTGCTTAACGAAACCGGTTAATTCGCAGAAGGTTCTTTAAAAAATCTGAAGGAAGTTTGAAATCCAACCTTGCCGTTTCTCCGCCTAACACAGGCGGGAACACCGAAGGCGACGAAGATCCACCAGCTTAAGCGGAACAATGGAATGTGACCTTAGCACTCGGCGACTGCTGTTTATGGCGTCTATCGCGAGAAACCATAAAATGCCGTGAGGTTCCGAAGTGATCCACCGAATTATTCGGTAGAATACATTGCTATGCAAGCAAAGCTATGAGGTAGGAATGAGAAAATGAGAGAGCAAAAGATCTCTGACCTTAGGAGTTGGTGTCTATTGCGAGACACCATAAACCACCGCAGTCCATAGCTAAGCGACGTGAAAATGCTCCGGTGGCAAGTTAACGGCAACCACAAGCCACTAATGATCGCTAATATTTGCTCACACTTGATTCAAAAAAGATAGCGAGTCGGTTTAAAAAATTCGAACTCTCCTATTTCTCTACTCATTGTGGGAATTCCGAAGAGGTGAAAGCATCATTTTAACACCCTCGTTGTAAACTTTGATATGTATTTATTCCCTACCCGATTAAGCTAGGCAAAAGACTAAAGCAATTAAGAACATATTTTATCCGAAAAGTGAGGAATTTTTCGCTCCAACCGTGTCTGTTGCTGATATCTAAGATGTACAGAGGGAAAAAATTTAGAAAAATTAGGGCTCACAAAAAACTTTACACTTAAAACTTTGAAGGGTTATAGGTAACTAAATAATTGTAAAAGTAGCACTAAGTACTATAAGAAGCGATCGCTGAAAGAACTTGCACTTTTTGCAAGAAAGATCAAGAAAATCGTTTGACACAGAAAAACGAAATTTCGAAGAAATTTCAGTATGAGAAATTTCAAAAAGATTTTGACACCATTTAGAAGAGAATTAAAAGGCCTCTAATCTTGTTAAATTTTCAAAAAAATTTGAAAACTTTTCAGATCACCAAAATCCATTCATCAAGATCTTTCGTTTGATATAAGAAATCGGAGCGAAAAAGTTTTTCTAAAAATATCGTACGGGGGTCCCCTCAACACCGAAAAAAGACGATTTTGCGGGTTCCAGAACTTTTGGAGGAAGTTGAAATTTCCGACTTCCGTTCAGGCAAGCTCGCCGAGTTCTCATCAAACATCAAAAGTCCCACTGTGCCAACTTCACCCCGTGCTGAGATACGGGGCCGTCGAAAACGGCAAAATCGTGATTTCGGGAATTCATGCGGAACTATTCGATTGGGGGGTGAGTACCGTTTTATGTCACGTGATATATTTTAGGATACTATTCCTAAATCTAAGCTCAGTGGAGTTATTTTCAAATCTCTACGATTACCCAGTGTCGAGAAATCGGCTCCGCAATTTTAGCGCCAATGGTTAAGAGTGGGAATTGCATATTGCAGGTACCACAACACGGTGAAATTACTTTTAATTCGGTGAATTGCACTATCCCTGTTGGTAACTTTTCATTACCTATCGAATGAGTATATGTATGCGAAAATCCGCCGACTCATTCTCGATCTATAACACCCCTCTAAACCCGCCACCTCCCCACCGGGTAACTTTTCGAAAGTGACATAAAATTTAATGGTAACGTTAAAATCCACTTCCAATACAAAATCTCCACCCGTTACTTTTCTAAACCGGAACCCACCCCAACGACGCACAAATGTTAGAAGGAGCAGAATAAACAAAAAATTAGAAAAAATGAACACTTCTCAAAAGAGATATAGCATTTCACTGTTGACTATGAAATTTCAGTATTTCGGTATTTTTCAGTATCAGCATATAGAATAGCGGTCGAGAACGGGAACCCCGAAAATTGCAAAAATCGAGATTTCAGGAATTCTGCCCGCTGGATTTGGTCTTCAACTTTTCTCTCGAAACAAAGCGTTTTATACACCGTTCGATAGAGCTTTAAAAGCGGTGTCGAACAAAGCAAAGCGCAGCTCCGTAGGCCTAACCGTTGTCGAGAAAAAAATTCCGGAATCTCCAATACAGTACATTTTAATAGAATACTTTACATATTTCGATTTTTTACCCCAACAAATCTTGAAAAGATCAATACAAGAATGAATAAAGAGGAAACAAGTAGGAACCATGGAAAAAAATGGAAGTGGAAAGGTGTCAACGTTTAAACTACGAGCGGAATCGAATCACTGTCTTTCGCAACGATAGTTCGCTGTACTGACCACTCCGCTAAACCAGCACCTGGAAGCCATCCTCACGCTGCGAGTGACAATCCAACGAGTCTCTGCGTTTCTCTTCATTATCAACATTATCATCGATTATTTCCCCAAGGAAACAAAAAGTGACAGCAAATATGCACATATTCGAGATTAGCTCATCGAGTTCTATCGTTTGGTATAAAAATCATCAAAACCCGACATAAAAAACATTTTTCGAAAATTCCCCTGTGCTACTCCCTCAGGATCAAAAAATTGCGATTTTTGGACTTTTTTCTCGGCTTGTATTCGTCTTGGGGTGGTAGTTCATACACCGTTCGACAGATCTCTGCAAGGTGATAAAAAATAATCAAGCCGTTTAAAATCATACGCAATAATTCCCGAGAACGGGAACCCCGAAAATTGCAAAAAACCGAGATTTCAGGAATTTTGGACGGTGGATTCGATTTTCAACTTTTGCCATGGAATACAACGGTTTGTAGACCGTTCAATAGAGCTCTCAAAGCTGTGTCAAACAAAGCGAACAGCAGCTTCGAGGTCTAACCGGTGTTGCAGATAGGTTAGCATTAAACAGTAGATCGGCTGCTAATTAAAGCAACAAGTTTCAACAGAAATGACATCTGATCCAGTCATTTCATCCACCCACAGTCATTTAGCATTCGGTACAAGAGAGGTAGATGGCTAGCGTTGAACAATTCAATTTTATAAGTCTTAGACCTATGTGAGCTCTGAAAATGAACAGAAAAGGCATTCAAACAGCCTATGTACGACGTCCACTGCAAGTAAACAGAAAATCAATGACCGTAAAGCATACTTACCAATTGGAAGGTCTGCTCGCAAATAGAAGGAAATGCCGAGCTTCGTCTTGCATGAACATACTGTTTAAAAAACTCGAATTCGAGGTTGCCAAATGCTACAGCTCAGCTGGAGCGTTCTGGCCCTAAATTTCTCACTTGCCGTGCTCACCTTCTCACCTCGTCGTACAAACGACATGCATACGTTACAGAATTCGAAATTTCAAAGAGTTTGCCTGATATCTCAAAAATTTAAATTCAGTTTTCGGCAAAAAAGCGTGATGTCACCTAATCGCAATTTGGTGCCTAAATCTCTTTCTGTCTTAGCATTGTGAGGATAGCTTTACAGAAGTAAAATGAGATAATTATGCATACTTTGAATAAAAGTTTCTCATGGAAACCACTAAGTCGCCCTAGGTTTGAGATGAGTCGGAGTCAAAGCCACCTCAAGTATCAGAACAGTAGGTTTATCTGTATGCAACGGATGGTATATCGTGCGTATTCTTTCTTGTAACGAGAAAAACAAAAATAAATCGACCAGAAGTAAAGCATACGCATAAAGCGGATTTACTTTTGAACTTTAAGTGGAATCAAATTGAAGAGAGCTGTGCATTCAATCGACGCGTATGGCTCCATAGTCGCCCCCCAGTGTTGCCTCAATCCTTGTGGGTCAAAAACAAATCGGATCTAACTATTCGTTCCTTTTCCCACCAACTGCTCATCTCCCTTCAATATGGAAAGCGAATATATGCTTCCCACAGTATACCTTCCCATCAGTGTGATTCTTTTGAATGCTGAATAAAACGTAAGGCGTATTTGATTTTTAAAATTGCTATTCTGATGTTCTGCCGATTTTTGATGCGGTATCGTATTCTCGACAAATTTCTGGTCCTCCTTATACTCTCCCCAGAGGTGAAGAAGAAACGCTCTTTAGCATTGATAAGGTTGGGCAATAAGGGTCTTTATTGTTTTTCAGCGAAACCAATTTCCAGCACACATATATACACATACACACACATACACACACACACATACACACACATACACACACACATACACACACACACGCATACACACTGAAACCTCCTTGAAAACATGGCTTAAAAACAGGCACTATGAAGGAACGACGACAACAGAACGAGCGATATCTCCTTCACAGGAGTCATTCCGTAGTGAAAAAAATGTCTATGTTTTTTCCGCCTTCTGTCTATGTGTTTTCTCGGTATCTATCGCATAAAGCTTCGACATCAACTGCTCCAAAAAGTGAGGGAAAAGACTGCCTTTGTTTGGAAGTTGAGATGATGCATTCCCCCAATTTTCGAAAACTGTCCCACCTCTTTTACCAATTAAGTAAACGATGCAGCCTCAATACTAGTCGACACCTCTTCCTTCACTTCTGCCCATGTTGGTGGGAACGGGTGAGACCATCCCAGAGAATACTGAACTCGTGTAGGCTTTTTACAACGTTGATTTCATGCTTCTTTAATAGCTGACCTTGACAGCTGAACAGTACTTTTATGACAAGTACTTAAACGTATAACATCGTATGAATGCCCTAAAAAGCGAGTTTCTCATCATCGTTCCACTTTTCATTATAAAACTTGCATGAACAATTCTCACCTGACAGGGATATCTCCGACGATCCTGCATTCCCCACAGCTACAGAATGCACGGGCGTCAAGCAGCCTCTTTCCATCGATAGTGCGCTTCAGAACGTTGTTGATCCTTCAATAACGCACCCTCATTTCGTCAGCTGTGGGAATCAGTTTCTTTTCGAAGCACCATGAAGCTCTCTATGGTAGAGAATCGCTTCATGACTTCACTATTTCCATTTTGCATCCATTCGTTCAAATGTGCACAAAGAAACTGGGTGAATGTTGGCATTCGAATAGAAGCACAATACCCACTCTGGAGGAATGACTGCGCTGCTAAGCTGCACAGTCCTTATCTGAGACCATCCAGCGCTAAATGCCGCCAAGGCATACTTTCATGTCAAGACAATCGTGTGCGGTAGGTCCTCTAGAGCAGCTGAACAACACTTGCGGAGCGTCGCATTAGACAGAAAACTAAGGTTTCTATTCTTGTGAATTAGAGGAACGTGCAGCACCAGAAACTAACCGAATCGGTACTTTATAGCTTCAAAAGAAATCGAATGAAGAGAGGCCTTGCGGGCTATGCGCCTACACTTCCACACGTCAAGTGGTTGCGGTGGTGAAATACGGGACGGGCGTAGATGAGGGGAGGGTAGACGCACTGAGAAGGAGGTTGTAGGCAAGAGTGCTGTAACTGGGCGCGGACGCTGCTCGTTATTTATCATTCACATTGAAAACTTCTATACAACCTGTAGAACACTTCATCTCGGCGTTATTTTTCACGTAGGCATTTCTTTTCTTCTCTTGCAGATTCCGTGAAAGGCGTAATACCTATTTGTTATCGACTGAAATTAATGAAGATCGGCAGATTATTGTTGCGCCTTTGCATGGGCGCCGGTTGTACGGCTAGAGAAAAGCGCTCATAAAGATTAAAGCAAAGCTTCACTTCAGGTCCCTTCTCCGATCTTACCGTTCGGAACGGACGCCCAAGTGGCTGTTCGCAAAGAGATCCTCGTGACCAGTCAGCTGTACGAGCCCAAAGGAGACAATGTCCGCCCAAAAGTTATTTTTTCTTCTATGAAATCTAAATTTCTCGCGAAATTCCGATACCTCTGTTTTTTGGTCCCTGCTGAAGTTCATTCATGTTATTTTATGCAACCTATCGACTTTCACTCTATTTCTTCAAACCACTGACCGGAGAGCGTCAGCATCGAGCGAACATTGCTCAAGAGCAACGCAACGGAGGTGAGGGAATTCCACTCGGCACTATGTGGATGCATCAACAATTTCGAATTCTTTGACGCTCATAACTTCTAAGCAAACGACTTCCCTGGAAATCTAGCATTTCTTTTCTTCTCTTGCAGATTCCGTGAAAGGCGTAATACCTATTTGTTATCGACTGAAATTAATGAAGATCGGCAGATTATTGTTGCGCCTTTGCATGGGCGCCGGTTGTACGGCTAGAGAAAAGCGCTCATAAAGATTAAAGCAAAGCTTCACTTCAGGTCCCTTCTCCGATCTTACCGTTCGGAACGGACGCCCAAGTGGCTGTTCGCAAAGAGATCCTCGTGACCAGTCAGCTGTACGAGCCCAAAGGAGACAATGTCCGCCCAAAAGTTATTTTTTCTTCTATGAAATCTAAATTTCTCGCGAAATTCCGATACCTCTGTTTTTTGGTCCCTGCTGAAGTTCATTCATGTTATTTTATGCAACCTATCGACTTTCACTCTATTTCTTCAAACCACTGACCGGAGAGCGTCAGCATCGAGCGAACATTGCTCAAGAGCAACGCAACGGAGGTGAGGGAATTCCACTCGGCACTATGTGGATGCATCAACAATTTCGAATTCTTTGACGCTCATAACTTCTAAGCAAACGACTTCCCTGGAAATCTATTGCAAATTCGTAAGCCTTAGGCAACACTATGCTGGCATGACGCAAGACTTCCTTGAATTCTTTGCCGTTCTCTTCACGAAACTTCCCTCGAATTAATCTATGAGAGAAACTTTTGCGCTGCAAAACTTCATGGTTCACTGCCTTTTCCCTTTCAAACTTTAGTTTGAAAGCCCGTCGTTACTTGTGAAAACAGGAATATCTCCTTTTTTCATCATCTAACAGAAGACGAAGCTTCATCAAAATCAGAGGGAACAACGACTCCTTAAAAGAGTCATCCGAAAAGGTGAAAAAACGCATACCCAGTAGTGATGAGCCCCTTAGCGCGACCGCACAACGTGTCGTAGAACCAATGCGTGTGGTTAGCGTCGACGTTGACGACAGTGGGCTTTCCAGGAATGTTCGAACTACGACGTCCTGCTAACGTTTTGCCGGCCTCAATTTGACCCTCTCTACAAATAGTGAAGACCACTTGTTCTTGCAGACCACCTATGTAGATAAAACCGAGTTTCTACCGCAGAAAGGCTTCGATTTCAAAAATAATCATGTGGAGACGACGGCACTTATGAATGGCGAGACATTAACGGCAGCATGAATACGACTAAAGAATTTATGTGCGGCGAGAGAGTTTTCTCAGTACATGAGAAGTTCAGTGGCCGTCAAAATTTATACGATCTCGATCGGTCACTTTTTTTCTGCCGCTGTCTTTATAATCAACAAATATAACAAACTTCGGTAGTTGTGAAAATCTACATCGGCCAATTTGTCATCAATGTCGAAAATTTAAGAAGAAATTTATATCCCAGCAAAGATTCGAGTACGAACTGCAGAGGGTGCAGAAAAAGAGTTCTTTGAACGAGAGGAAAAACGCCTGCAACGCTTTTCGGGATAAGGACTTGCAAATATTACATAGAAGATTGAGATCGCGGTAGGTAGTCATAAACATTCCAAGTGACGCGTCCTAATGTTAGCACCAGATTCTTAAGAACGGCGTTTTCCACCCAGGTGACGATCTCTTACTGCATGCTTGCAAAAACCGCTGCGGTATTAAGTTGCCTGTGTTCTTGGCCACGCATGAACACAAAACAGGAGCATCATGACATGCTACACTGAAACCTTGACAATTTAAACAACGTCATCGCATCGATTTCCTCGCTATCCAAGTTTTAGCAGTGTAGGAGTGATCTGCCGGCAGGCGGATCGTTTTACACCCTGTCAGTGCGAATGAAAACCAACATGCTGTGAACTAGCATGACTCACTCCTAAGTCATATACGGCTCTACAACTTAATTCCGCATCACATGATCTTAATGAGCATCAAACATATAACAATACAACATGGAAAACGTTCAAACCCGATTCTGAATCAGGGTAGACAAGCAATCACAAAACGAGCGATTAAAAGCGTTATCGATGAAAGTTTCGAACTGTTGACGATCGACGGGTGATCGAATGGTCATATTCACGACCAAACAACTGCGTAACCATTCTCAAAATTAGCCAGCAAACCGTTCATAAGGTAGAAAATTTAGAACATTATCAGAACGCTAAACATTCAAGGCACAAATTGTCCAAAATGCTACCCAAAACTTTGCAATGGACCATATATGCATTATTAGCTGCAAATCGCTTCGATCATCGAAGAAATCGTTCACTGATTTTCCGTCTTTTCATGTATATTCTAGACATGGTTTACGGACTGAAATGTAGTTTACGTCGACGACAGCAAACGTTTGAGAAAGTTCCACGTCAAATTTTTACCGACTCTTTTTTTACATGCGCTTCCACAAATTTCCTATCAACGCCCATTCGTTATGTCTATATGTGTCTGTCCACATATCTAATTTTTGACGACTCCTGAGCATCAGTGTTTAATATCAATGTTGTCATCAAGGCTTTCAATGTGGAGAACTTGATATTTCATGCACTTAGCCGAATGTTCTTGTAACAGCAAAACCTCCTTCTTTATTATCACCTAATTCTGGGATTTTGCTCTGAAGCTCATGCATAAGGTATAATAATGCCATAGACAGAGCACAATGCTCAAGTGAAATTCCTTTTTAAATTTTTCTCCACAGCACCCTCCATCTGGGTACGAATTGTTGCTTCTTAACGTTGGAATATCGACATTTCGATCCGGTTTTGTATCCTGCCACCAATTTATTAAAGGATTTCTGAATATATATTTCGATGGGATGTCCAGGCTTTCCTTCCGCAGCAATCTTTCGCTAACGGATTCAATGCAGGTAACAGCAAATAATTCTCAACTGAACCATACCCACTTATTGAAGGCACATCCAATCTTCCGATTCTGAGATTCCCTCCCAGGACATGCTCTCAGCAAAGCGTCCCATACCTGCAGCTAGGAAGTCAATAATTTTTTCATTTCTTCCCGTTATACTCTTTTTACATATCATCGCCTCGTTTTTCATGGGTATTTGAACGGTTCCATATTTTATTTCCTTTTTCTTCCTTTTCTTATTTGCTGCAAAGATTTGGTCACCCTCGCCGGCATTGAAGACATCGGGCATCTTCACAGAAATAAACGTGCAGGTTGCTTTAAGGCACGCAGCAAAACATTTTACAAGATCCGCCTTCCACCAGCAATCTATTCCACGGCAAAAAACTCCAACCCCTGCGCAACTCGAACCCAGGGCTTCACAGATGGATGTTCCATATACGCCTTTTTGAAAAATGGACCTAAAACTAGCCCTGCAACTTTCGTTCAAATCGATGCGCTCCAACTCGGTTGAAATATGTGCAGAAACAGATAGACAGGCCCCAAACACTACAAATATGATTGTGGACAACCATACAAGTTCTGATTCAATGATGAGTAAATGAGCACAAAAAACAGCCCAATATCTGCGTGTATTATAAGATTTTCACATCAGATGTGTAGAAGGAACTTCCCGCTGAGGGCGTAGACCTTCCCTCCTTGTTCCGCCTCCATTTCCGGACCCCTCTAAATGATTCTTCTTTCACAAAGGACGCAAAGGACATGTTAAGACATTTCAAAAAGACAGCTCAGCCTAACGTCCTATGTTTCCCATTTTCTTCTCTTGGCTGTGCCTGCGCCCCGACCCACACTGATCAGTTTGCGTCTCCTGCTCTGATAGATTCTTCATGTGAAAGCCTTTATAGCGACCACTACTTGTCCAATTTTCTTTGGCAAAAATCAAAACCCACAAATGCGTCCAAATAAATGTTCTTCGCTCTACACTCATGGCAGCTTAAAATGAAAACTATATGTCCCTCATTATCGAAGGTGCAAAAGAAGAAGGTGCTACAGATTTCTTAATTAGAAGAACAATTTTCAGCGGCTTAATGAATTCGACAACTCGACGAGTGATCGGAACAGAACAATAGAAAACACGCGCCCCGGGTGGTCTCTCCTCTCCTTAACGAGCCTATGAAACATTCTTGAGATGTCATGCAAAAGATAACGTGCACTTCCCGTTCTGGCATGAAAAAGCAAAAGAAAATCTTTGTCGACATTCATGCTATTAACTTAGGTTGGCGCTTAATGGCACCCACTTTAACGCCTATCTTATTCTCCCCAGCGACTCGCGTTTACTACAAGACAACGCATCCCCGAAAAATACCAGATCACATAGTTCTAAAACACATTCGACGTCTACAACTTCTCACATATCACTCCTCAGATCAGCGGTGGACAGACATTCAATCTCTCTGCATACATGCTTTATTTGGCCTCCTCTTCAGAAGGATTGTACAAGTACAGTGGTGATGGCAAAATTATTAAATTTCCCATAGATAACACCCGACCACTCGTCACTTGCATCATCAAGCACGGAAAAATATCGAAGTGGACGAAGGATGGGAGAGAGATACTGACGGAGAAAGACTTATTTCGAATACCGAATAATGAGATATCCATTGCAAAAAAGCGGTCAAAGCAACTCGCGCAGACCGTATTCAATAATCACTGCGAGATGTGCTTGAAAAATATAGACCATATTCTTAGCCTCATCCGTCCCTTCCCGAGTGTGGATACGAGAAACTGTCCAAACCTGTACCACTCTCACCTTCTTCAAATGTCCGCGCACGTTTTTGAAGCGAAATATTTGAAAACTCTGCCCCAATGCCAAACATGGCACTCAGCGTTGCGTTCCTCCAAGCACCTTCCCTCCTCTCCCCTCTCCAACTCCTCTTTGTACGTCTCCGATCAGCACATTACATTACATTATGAGAATGGAATAATTGCGTCCGGAGCACAATTCTAGATTGCCAGTACAATTTCTCGCTAAAAGTCAAATAAATATAAGAAAGATAGGAAAGGGGAGGAGAAGAAGAAAATGTAGTCAGACTGGTTCCATAAACGACATTGCATAACACGTGTGCCCACCAGTGGATACACATTTGAAAAACTTGTATCCACAGAGCCGACAAGTCATCAAGGCTAAATGCATGAAGCTTCAAAATACATTAGCACTGCCAATCCCTCCCCCCTCCCCCTCCTCATCAAAAACAGAAAAATTTCATCGACTTTGCAAATGATGAGCAATGGAATATCGGTTTGCGTCGATCGTCAGAGCAACAGTAATTCAGAACTCTCACAATTTTCCTCCTTCCCACTGCACCTGAGGAAGAACTCGGTGCCGAAAATATTGACAAATCCACGGCGCTGCAACAATCCCACACGTTCCTCCACCGGAAACTTCTGCAAATCCTTGAAAAGTGTAAATATCCAGAGAAATCAATTAAATTAGAACTGATGAAAGAACGAAGAAAACCGGGAAGCGAAGGTAACCGAGTGATTGCATTTCGCTGAGAAATGTTCATCCGACGTTTACTGGTCGAAGTAACGTCTTGACCAACTTTGATTGCGGCCAAGCTTTTCATCGGACGCTTTCGATGAAAGATTGACCACCGTTTACACAATTTTTCGACTATAAACGAATTTGGATTTTGCTAGTCGGTAACGTCGGTTATCGACTGCTGTCTTTCAATGATGAGATGATTTTTAAGAGAAACTTTGGAAGTCTAAAGAATTGTAGAACGCCAAACTTCCTCCCTCAGCCCACGGATCAGCATAGGAAATACGAAAGAACGTCGTGCTGGGAAGGTTTTGAGAGGAATGGGCGCACAACGAAGGATGGGAACGACAGACGCGGAAAGATGCGCATAAAAACGAGCTTCGAAATGGCTTATATATGTGAACGAGTCAGTACGACAATGTGTAAAGCATGCTAATATTTCAGTTTAGTTTCTTTTACTTAAGTTTTTTCTTAAAGCTAGAAAACAGCATTTGCCTTTGTTGATTCATGTATACATGGAAGTACAATTATGCATATATACATATGCACGAACACACATGTGCACACTCGCAAACAGATATATATATATATATATATATATATATATATATATNTATACCGAAATTGCTGTTTTTCTGACTATTCGGAATTCCTTATGCAATAACAGTAAAAGATTATCGCTATTACCCAACAAACATTTCTCTATGCATTTATATCAAAATAGATAATAGATTTTGGGTACTGTATTATATAAAATCACATATTAACGTCTCCGAATATATAAATGACAGTTGCGCTCAGGCTCATATGAAAGAGCACTTAGTATTTATGCCGCTGTGGTGTAAGTCACACATTATTGTGGCACAAACATATAGAATAATGCTACTTTCTCTTCGCTGATAAAATTACTCACTTAAACAGGTCAAAGAGGGAAGAAAAAACTAGAAATGGAAAAAAGGATAAGATCAGACATCGAAATGAATGAGAGATGCAGAAAAGAGTGATCATTCAAAGCCAAGGAGAAGCCACACAAAAACAGCAGAAAGAGGTAAGAAATATCTTAAAATAAAATGAGGAGTAAAAAGAGAGAAGATGCGAAAAGTAAATATATGCCAAAATCAAACAAACCTGAACTATTCGAGTGAGCACATATGACGATGGCTCCAACTGATTTCCGTTGGCCCGATCACCATAAACCCAAAAAGTGAACGCGCGATAGGCCAGGTATCGATAGTCCGCATTGGTGAGCGCTTCTTCTGGCCCTGGCCGCTCAGAGCAAACTTTTTTATGAGTGGCAATTATTGTCAGCATCTAGAAAGATGAAACACCTGAAGCACTTATGCAAAAATATTTAAACGTTAAAATCGTAATAACTGCGCAAACGCGACCTAACAGATGAATATAAATAACTGCCAACGTTCGCATTTGCCTATTAATATAGGTACCAGCCGGTCAACGTAATCTCTACTTCAGCCTGATCACTTGGTTGCCTAATCTCTTTCATAGAGTAAATACGTTGCGCGTACCAATCGGCAAACATTAATTCGTTTGCAAGTTCATTTTCCGGTTTCAGATTTTACAAGGCTCCAAAGATCGAAAACCGAATATTCAAACACATTCTTCTGTGCAATAAAATTCAATAAGGAGTGGGAAAATGCTTTGGCCCAAGATAATTTGAGAAAACCTACCTCGCTATAAAGACAAACATCTGCGAACAACGGATGCTCCGTTACACACTGTAGGCTTCCGATTTTTTCGGTCAAATGAACAGCAAACGGATTCCAATTTTCTCCATCAACAATCGAAGTAATGGGGAATCATGCTCAATGGTGCCTGACCAAAAGCTAGATCGATCGTGCTTTAAATATGCATTAGTCGCTGGAAAAACCACATTTTGCAGAGTTAAACATCCATATCGGGCTTTAATCATTGGCGCGGTTGACAGCAAGGACGAGTATCAGAAGGGAAGACAGGGAAGAGACGGTAGGGAAGGGGATGGAGACAGAGGCGAGAGAGGAAGCACTCACTAAGAACTTTTATGCTCACGATGCCACGCATCCTATAATTGCGGCAAGAATGTTGTTGTTTTCAACGGTTCCGCGCTCTGCTCTAAAAACATCACGGAAGTGAGCTGAATGTGGGATTCTCCAACATTCAGCTCAATGTGGGACTATCCCAAAATTCGAGTCTGACACACCGCCGACTGAATCAAGCTAATCCAAATTCCTAGGGAGCGGATAACATCCCGCGCTCCAAGAATGCCAAGGTGGACATAGAGCAAACATTGAGTGTTGCCTTCTTGCTCTCCTCGCACATTTCTTCCACACGAAAGAAGCTTCTTTACTCATATCGACTAGGAAAATAGAATCAGTGAGTCAAAATGGTGTGTGAATGTCCTGAAAGAAGTCTGGCCGTTTCAACAACCTCTGCTTTGTTACGTTTTCCAAAAATCTGTATTAGATGACTCCACTGAGTTTCACTTTATTCTATCTTGACTTAATGCTTTTTCTGTTCCCCAACAACTTGCCTGGCCAGCGGTATATCAGCCATTTCGGCTGAAGATACTTTCTCCAATAATGATTTAGTGAGCTTGCAAGCGAACATTTCCTTCTTCTACCTCTTCGTTGTAAGCAGCCTCTAAAAAGACGGCCACTAGAGGCTCAAGCAAGTCAAGAAGCGCACCAGAGGAGCTTACCCCACAGGTTTTGCAAAATTCCTGTTTGACACCACTTTCCCAAGTTACAATGAGGCAACAAAATGCGTAGAGTTGTGTCCTCTCATTCCAAACGATGCGACTTTCGCACGAACTTAAAAAGACTCGGTTTTTTCTGACCAGACCCGCGTAATATGAAAATCAGGCCAGTAGAAAATCTAGTACTCTTAAATGCTTATAATTTGTCAAAGATGATAGATGGAACTGAAATGTGATGAAGAAGGTCACCTTATAGTGTACATTATCCTAATGAATTTCGTCAGTACAGCTTCAGCGACTTCCAACTCGAATCTAACAGGCAAGCAGAAAAACACATCGAAAACATAGAAAACGATATTACAAACAGACAAATACGTATGGTCATGTATATTCATTTGACAAAGGCATATAAAACTCCCCTCAAATAACGGAAACGTTATCGAAGAAAGCGACGGAAGAAGGCGACAGCTGACGGGGACATTCACTAGGCTTCAGGGCGTACAGCTAAGTTTAACTTCCATTTACGTTGAAAAACCGTATACGGCGCCTAAAGATTCTTCGCTTTGGAATAAAACAGAGGGACAATTAACCTTGAGTGGCCTTAGCTGACCAGTTAAAACTAATGAGGATGCATCATACATATACATAACTGCAAGTGGGACTAAATCAATCAAGCCACTCTTGAGCAAAGCTTTTACTCGAAACATTGTTTTATTTACGTTTCTGCGAGGCATGTCTGCAAATAACTTCGCGTGTTCATCGGGAAAATGAGTGTACCTATCTGCTCGCTCATTTGAACAGACAATCGGCATTCAACTGGAAGGCTGTTCTTAGCTGTTACCTCATTGCCAAATTCGCATATTCAATAAGACTTCATCGAGTAATTGATGACTTAATCGCCTGCTCAGCAAAAAATTGTGCACATTACACAATGCGAATCATCTAATCGGTGAGTTAATCGCCTGTCATTTATGATACATCCCCATTGGCACAGTAACAACGAAACATTTCTCTGATAATTACTGAAATTGATGCAACACTTAGTTGATAAAATGTGGTTTAACAACAACTTTGATGAGCTCCTTTTCACATACATGTGATAGTTTACAGCCCACCCCGACTCATGCAACAAACCACTCCAGACTCATTCCCAACCACTCTTCCCATCCGCTCCTTCCTATTCGAATATCTATCTGTCCACTCATCCTCTCAAACTAACATACTATCAAGCAAAGAGGTGCAAAATGTTAATTCACTTTCCTGAATTAACAGCGAGAATATTCGACAATAAATTTGTTTTTCTTGCAATTCCACTAAGCGATATAAAATGCATAAATGCAAATTTTTTGACTCGACAACTTTTTCGAAATGGCTTCATCAACTTGGATGTTGCAATTGCAGGCCATTCTTGGATGCGCGCTAAGCTTATCAACTTTTGTGATTCTCATTTCAGTGCTTTTCAGGCAGACACAGACAAACACGCATGAGTGCACGGGCAACAGAAGTTTGCCTGAACGCAAAAAAAAGAATTCTTGGATAAGTATTATAGATGAAGTGATGATTTAGCAGATATTACCTTGCGGAATCTTTTCGTGCCGGGGAACTACACTTTGTTAGTGATAAAATCAAGCTCGATAAAATACTGATAGCACGATTACCTCATCCCTTTTATCATTTGCTTATCCCTTATCCCTCAAACGCAACGCATCACAAAATGGTGAACTTTACGCAAACAGAAATAAGAGCAGGTAAAGCAGAAAAAGATTACCGACTCTCGATGATCCTCTCAACTTTTCCACAAACCGCATCGTA
>QEWY01003621.1:0-25088 GCA_006503575.1 Baylisascaris schroederi
ACACGCTCTCGCATATAAAAATAACATTGCTATTGAATGCGTTGATAAATTGCACAAAAAAGTGCACGATAACATTCATATTACAAATTGGAACAGATGATAAGCATTGCAATTTGCAGAAATGAGAAGCAACGATGCAATAGATTGGGAGAACGACGCAAGCTGACAAAGATAAAGGTTCGAACATCGATGTACTCGATGATGAGTTGCTTTCTTTTAGCAAATCCAATGATGCTTTGCATTTCTTAGACTTTCAGCTGTAGCGCTTGCAGCAATGCTCTATTCAATGCGCTGTAAATTTTGTTGTGTAAGACAAAATCACAGGAAAATGTCATACAAATCTTATGCTTCATGTTGACGATCAGGGTCTTCCTCCACCCCACTTCTCTGTACTCTCCTCCATCCCTGCCCCTATTTAGTTAACACCACATGAGTCGCTTTTATATGCCTTCATATACGCGCAACCCGACACCTGTACAGAGACGCATAAAAATCAGTGACATCGTTACATTTGTTCATTGTGAGATGGTCGAAATGCACTATATGGGTTGGCGGATTGTCAACCTCAAGTTGTTTTAACCATCCACACTAGATGGCCGTTGATACTTTTGGGCTAAAAAATACAAATTTAAGAAGCATGCTTAGGTCTTCATCCAAATAGCATACTATTACAAGTTCATGTCAAGACTAGAAAGACGGATTTGAAAGTAATTTATCAACTGTTGCAAGAGCAAGAGAACACAAGCAAAACAGGGTGAAATCGTACGTGTGCCAATCATCTGCCACCTCACAACAACGCGCTTATTTAGACGATGTTGGAAAGTGCTGACATGAAGTGGTGAAGTTTTTGAATTCCACACCTCAGACGGAGACTCGAAATGCAACTCAACAATAGTACATCCGACCGAGCTGTAGTATATAGTTACTTGGGAGCTATACCAAAACGTTCACGGTGGTTTACTGTGTTAAGTTCTTTGTCGGCCAAACAGTCCTACAAATCCTCTACGATACACATACACATGCGCACATGCACACATGCATATATACATACACAAACATACATACACACCTATACACAGATAGGTGATCATAAAAGCTCGTTCGTGTGGATTCGATTTTCTGGACGAACACCACATGGGGTTCACTGCCATGTCAGAACGAGTTCCCTGCGAATGAGGGAACGTGGGGGCTTAGTAATGTTGCCTTCTCTCTTGATGCGATATGTTTTGAGGCATCAATCAGTGCTCTTTGTTTACATATCGTTGTGCAATTTGCAGGTGGTGGCGGTGGTTATGGAGGAGGTTACGGAGCTGGAGGTACTTTCTCTTTGTAATTTATGGTTGTTGATGACGCTTGTGTTGCATAATAGCTTGACAGTTTTTTGTTGGCATTAGCTTCCCCACGAGATTAACACAGTGTTTCTGAGATGATGAGAGAAGGCTTTAAGTCTCGATGCAGGTCTATGGTTAGGTGATTCCAGGGTGTGAGATGCATTAATAATGTCCTCAAAGATGTATGTATGTTGTGCTTTCGTCACTCTTATGCCTGATGATTCCGGCTGGTAGTGTTCAGAATGTGTGATAAGCGTTAGTGTTCAGGTGGCTGGGGCGGTCCGAGTGGCGACGCCGGCGCTGGAGGATGGGGTGGTGGATCGCAAGGATCGTGGGGAGGCCAGCAAGCTTTCGGAAATAACACACTAGAAGGCGTGATCACCATCGACGTGAATAATTTGCCAATCGAAGAGCGCCGAAACGAAACGCAAATGAAACCGGTTAGATACGGCTAGTGTCACCATTCAATTCGATGCATTTTCCTCGTGTGCTAATCACTTAACTAGATTATAGAAGATTATTGCTATTTTTTCGAAGAATCGAATGGAAAATCATAACTATCTAAGAGCATACTCATAACTTTATACCTATTCCTTTAGGTTAAATGAATTTCCATCACCTACTCAGCACTTCCAGATGAGATCTACACATTTTCGATGATATTACTCCAACCGGTACATTGTAAATTTTTCTTTGGAACTATGTGCTGAACTTTTCAATGGAATATCATATTAGAAATTTTGCATATATTATTTAAAATGGTAGTTTGAAGAAAAAAATTTCGGATTTCGGTGATATTTTAAAAATCTGAAAAGAAATCTCTAGTTGTTTTGATTCGGAAGTTGATGCTGTTTATAATTTTGTTGTTGAGAGGATTCATTAATGATGATAATCTGTTATAAATGCTAACCATTCAACTCCTTTTTTTTAATCACTGAAATCAAATGATTCGATTTTCTACTAGAATTTCATGTGGAAATTTTTTTTTCAATATAACCTCTACTAAGATGTAGTACTTCATTAAAATTCACTCAATGTAAAATATTATCAAATTTTTAATGCTACATTGAAGAAATGAACAAAATGCGGTTATTCTCCTTGAATAATCAGGCAGTTTCATATATAATATGTGTCTGTGTGTTTTATGTGCTTGTGTGTCTATGTACTGTGCATATACATGATTATATAAATATGTGTTAGTGTGTACGCATGCATGTGCATACTCAATAAGAGCATAATATTCGCAATGGGAATCGTTCGTGATGGAATGTGATCGATGTGAAGGTGATGTCGATCAAGTGTTCCACCATTAACTGAAAAGACAAGCAACCAAACTGACAGCCATATAAATGCTCGTAAAAATAACGCTTCTTTAATCACATTTGTTGTCTTTTTTAATATTATTAGCGATTCAAATTTGATTTTATTTAAACAGTAAATTTGATTAAGTATTCTATTCAATCATAATTTACCGAGTAAAAATAATCTAAAATGTGAGAAAATTTCATTTTTATTGCTATATCAGGAGCACAATTTAACCGTTCTATGAGATTTTTCCACTCAAATATCGATAATAATAGTGATGGCCTCTATGCTTCATCTTTTTTTTTGTCATTCGAAATGGACGTGATGCAGTATTCCCTTTCGATTGTGCAATAAAATTTGTAGAAAAGAAATGAAAAATATTCGTTGCCATCGGAAGCAAAATCTATCAAATGCTAATCCGGCCTCATTTGAAGAAAACGTTTAGAAAATTCCCTTCTATCATCTTTTCTCTCTTTTTATATACTCATTGCCGCAATGCACAACGATTTACTTCTGTTCTTAGGAGAGAGTAGACATCTGAGCGGTCGATTTAGTACGCTTCTTCGATATACACGGATTAATGCCCTCTAATTTAAAGATAAAAAGCGAAAATGCNGGAGTAAGAATGAAAAGGAAAAGAACCGAAAAAAATGAAGCTTAGAAATATATAATGAGGCAATTTGCTTTTGCTTATCACGACTTTCAGATAGCTAGATTTCGTTTATCACGAAAAAGAGTTTCAATCAAATACATTGGTGAATCAATCATTATATGCAAACTCTATATTTAAACTAATCTTAAGGAGCGCACAAATTATCCACAAAAGATTCATTGTTTTTGCTGCGATTCCGATCATTGCAGAATGAAAATTTGGTCAGTATAAAAATGGGTGCAAATATTTTTGCCATAGTGAAATAAACGTCTTAATAATTTTCGAAATTGATGAGTGAAGGCTTATGCAAGCACAATTCATGACATGCATCATGCATATCAAATTTCATAACTCTTCTTTTCAAACGAAAGAAATACTTCAGTTGTTTTTTGAGTTGAAACAATCGGACAGACAGAGTAACAGATACGCGCATACAATATACTCGTTATTCGCCGCATCATAGAAATATACTTGTGCAAGAGAATTTTTAAGGAAAAAAAACTTGAATTTTCGATGAAAAATTAGTGATGGCTTAATATTGCATTGCTAGGCTTTCTTAAATAACAAATATGTGAGTACTAAAGCTGACAAGTCAACTAGTGAGAAAGGACGACGAACAATGGTGAGAATGAGTACAAGAAAGGTACACTGGATTGCATATCCCACAGGAATAAAACACGCACTGAAGAACACTGCATTTCACTTCATATCTCCATGTGGAAAATACTCCTAAAGTGTGCAACACACTTTTCAACTTCTGAATATTTCATCTAAAGATTGCTTTATGCAAGAAAAATAAAATAAAATAAAAAATAAAAAATAAAAAATTAGAATAAATATTGATCGCGATCAACTCCGATCGTGCACAAGTAACAAACCACAACACAGTGAAACTGTAGGGTGATCGCATAGATGAAAATGTGAAATACGCCCGGTGAACGAATTGCAAAAGAACCATTTGAAATGATGTTAAATGTATTCAACTTTAAATTTGATTATAGCTAGTCAATGCCTTCGACCTAACATAGATACAAACGTTTCATAGAGGAAATATTCGCTGCCAATTTAGCGAAATTTATTTTTTATGCATATTTTTTTATAATTTCTTATCAAACAATTTATATTCCTTATTGTTTGTTCGTACCATTCAAAGTATAATTATAAATCACTTCAAGCACTATTGCAGTAAAGCAAGATAAGTAGAAAGCTTTAGGCATATGAAGTGGTTTTTATTGCGCCCTTATTCTTTCCCAGTATTCATCCATTGCATTGCTATACAGACAGATCCTTTACAATAGTTTCTAAGATTAGAATGGTGTAATTAAACCATAAAACTTCTACGATTCATTATGGTCACTACCATGTGTCCACATGGCTTTGATTTTCATTGTTCAACCAGCTAAGCTGTTCAGGCATATGCGTACGCTTTCCGTGTGCGCGATTTTTTAGTGCGTCAGTAAGATGCGTTGGAAATTTGCATAGTTCCGAAAGCAAATAGGAAAGAATAATTTGAAAACTGAATTTAATTGGTACATTTCAATAAAATTTTTTAAACGCTAAAATTGTCTATCGCCTTCATCACCTTCACAAAAGCCATAAAGTTACATTCAATGATGTACGGCAAAGATAGTAAGAAATTTCGAAGAATGTAAATTTGAATTGGAAATAATAAAAAGAAACAACATAAGTATGCCTCATCTTTATAATTATAGAGGCAGCAAGCATTTTGGTACTAAAATAAAAATTCAACGGAGCAAAAATATGTGACTGCGATCGCATGATTAAATCACTAAATACTCTTCATTTAGAGTAATAAAGCATTTAGTGCGTTATCATTCGACTACGTCAAAATCTTTTAAAAAGTTTATCATTATATTTGAATTCGCTTTATAAAAGAATAAAGTGAAAATTGTCCACAAATTGCTCTCACTTTTGAAAAATGATCGCCTTTCCTATGTGGATTTATTTCTTTTACTAGTTGCCCAAAAGTTTTTGCTCATGGGTACTTAATTTCGAGAAATATTTACTGAGCAAGAAACGAAAATATACAATTCAAATTAAAAAAAAAAACCTTAAAGAGAATGCAAGAAAGAAGAGGAAACACTCTCAAAAAACGATCGCACCGAAATAATGGTTGAGTGATNAAAAATTTTTTAGCTTCTCTAATTTCTTTTCGTGTATTTTCAACTTGATGGTTTCGATAATCGCATCTCTCTTTCAGCCATTTCCTATTCAATTACAAATTCCCAATAGCGTAGGTTTCGTTTGAGTCGTCGTTCCATAATTATAGCTAGATGATAGTTTGAAGTTTCGTTGCTATGAGAGGATGAAAATTGCTATTGGATTCATCACATAAGTTTTGATATATCCTATTACGAAGGTTTCTGATGCGCAATGACGAATAATTGCCTATCGATGCATATTCATCGCTGTCACTAAGAATATGAGGTCATGCTGTTGAAAAAAATGCCTAATAAGCTGCTTTTTAAGTGATCGATCTCGTTTGTAACATACCAACCATAAAATTTGTTTTTTTAAAATGTATTCGATCGACCGATCGTATGCGGAAACTGGTTTCCTATACTCATAAAGGCCAACGAATAAACGAAAGAAAGCTTGCTGCTTAACGATGCCACTTATTAACGCATAGAAAATTTCGTTATCATAATTTTCTAGTTTCGCACTTGAAATAACTTCAAAAAGCAATACGAAAACGTTTATGCATATAACTATAGATCGTTGCTGATAATGCTGCTATAAGAGAACACCCGAAACATAGTTTACTANCTTTGGAGCACAATTTGGTAAGTAGCACAACACCTTTCACATGCAAATATTAGGGCATCTTCTAGTGCTACATATTGGTCGAGGACTTGATTGGACATAGTAAATGCAGGAAAGATGCAGTTCTTTGCATATGCAGGCCACAAGCAGAGAGGGAAATTATGAGGGACGAAGGAGAAGCAATGGCAGGTATGCATCTCCCATACCTCAGTGGGATGCAGCTGAATACCACTATATTCTACCCACTTTTGAAGGTGATGATACAATAAAATTGGACAACTGACCTTCTTGTGTTTACGACGATACAGTACCGTCCAAGGAATATCACGAGGGTTCCTCTTGAGTTTATGTGACCGTTGACACTTCTTCGACAAAAATATCTGCACCTAAAACAATACGCTTATATTCCACAATTAAAGCAAGTGTAAGTCTGTTTTTTTCCTTAAGAAGGTGCCACAAAACCGCTACGATAGGCAAGTATTAAATCAGGCCGAAAAGAAGTAAGAGACCTCTTCATAGATTAAAAAAAAGCCGCAAACAATTGAAGGAATTTCCGAGATTGAAGTTGTCATTGCTCCACTTCGATTCCCTTAGATTTGAAATTCTCGGTTCATTTACTCAAGAAATTTCTTGGCTGGTCTCGCTTTCCAGAAATCCTACTCTTGGCTTCCTGCTTTAGGAAAGTTACGATTTGAAACACTGAAGGCCATCAACATTTGAAAATTTCAATGGAATAAAGTTAAATGCGTAAATAATTGTAAAATATCAATCCCACTAGAACCCAATGATTCATGGCTCGATATATAAGCTTCACATTCTTTATGCGAATATCATTGAATTCTAAAGAATCAATGGGTGGTAGCTTAATATCATAAAAGTGGAAAATGCTTTTTGCAAAGAATTGATTCTCAGCCAATGGGATATATTTAAGCTGTTTTTTTTTCTTATCAACAAGATGATACCTCTCAAATATCATAACATTATTTTCACCCAAGTGATATTATGCTTATGAAAACCGCATATTGTTGGATGATCAATCATCTGATCAACTACAAAAAAAAAAATAAAATAAAATAAAATAAAATAGAAACTGTCGATGAAATCACTGAACAATAAACATACTTTCCCATCGGATCGTACCAAACGTTTTCCGTGTCCTGGATGAATTTTATAGCCGGAATAGATACACGTTTCCGTTTTCATTTTGCTCACTTATTCTTGAAAAGACCACCCTAGAAAAACATAAGTGGCATCAATATTAGCACACATTAAACAGTGCCCTTCGAACATCGTTAGCGAAATTCGCGACATAACCAATAAATTCTGCATTATGGCGCTCACGTTAAATTCAATCTCCATTAGCGGAATGGCTCTAACCTATAGGCTAAATTCGGTCTCGGCTCTGACAAAATTCGGTCTCGGCTCATCCGCAAGCAGTATAGATCCCGCTAGGCCCCAGTATTTACGACTAGCCATTATAGCTAATGGCTGCTCAGTATAAAAAGCCAACTCCAGACCAAAATCGAAAGGTGAATGATGAGTGAATGCTCAATGAGAGATGAGTCGACTCCGATGGTTCAACTGCAACAATAAAAACTAAACAAACATAGAGACCAATAAAAAGATCACAAAATCTCCGGAACAAATATTGCACCATCCCAACGTTGAGGCTAACGTGGAAATAAAAATTCCCCTAGTTGGGACGATGCCAAAACATAACACTGGTTACGGTAAACGTTTGATCCTTATGACAAGTGTAGTAGCGCTATTGCAAATGAAAAAAAAATTGAATCATATAGCGTTATGTACGGCAGATATAGGTAAAGAGATATTATATGGGGGGGGGGAGGGGGGGAAGTGAATGGACATGCTTACCAATACAGTATGATGACGTTTAAAGAAGCCAAAAAACTACGATTAGAGGTACAATTAAAGGGGCTTAGTATTATGCAAACGCTATGTGAAGATAATATTCAAATTTTGATGCATTGGCATATTGATACTAGTACAATACCGTATACTATTGCTACGGTG
Source organism: Baylisascaris schroederi (assembly GCA_006503575.1). NCBI lineage: Eukaryota > Metazoa > Nematoda > Chromadorea > Rhabditida > Ascarididae > Baylisascaris > Baylisascaris schroederi. The sequence continues at coordinate 8,107 of QEWY01003621.1, forward strand.
GATGAAATGAATCGTCGAAGTGGAAAATAATTACATCAAGTTTCATAGAATTTTTAACCATTTACTGAAATTGACTAACTATCTAACTATGTTCTCATATAAAATCCTCGTGTACCTATATCCACTTGAACACCTGACGATTCGTCCATTCGCCGAAGATCAGCGCCGATCTATGAAGTTCCGCACATCGCTTGCAATCTTCCGCGTGGCCAACTTCGATCACGTGATATCCAATGTATTCATAATACAAAATAATAATCTGCTATAAGGGAGGAAGTTATAAGTAAAACTGAAAACGACCTAATGATGCAATAATTTGGTTAGAAAATGCAACCAATAGGTTAGTTTAAGTCAATAACCAATGGCAAAAATGATCTATAAGGCAATATTTTTGCTGCCTCAAACACAGAAGGAGAAGGCAATATTAGGCGAATTGTCATAGCACAACGATTGCATATATATCAAACACTGATAAGAGTATTGTGAACAAGAAATGAGAGATTTGAAGTCGAAACTAAATTAGTGATAATTGGAAAAGGTTGAATATGAATGTGAAAAAAAGTATGGGCACTGTGAATAACGGGAAATAAGAGCTGTAAACAATACAAAGATTCTCGAGATAGACGATTACTTTCTGCATGCACACCATATCCATAACGTAGATTGCCTATGAAAGATATAGGGTAACGATTATGAGGATTGATCATTCATATATCATAAACAACATACGTTAGCTGATCTGCTTGAACTGGATATTAACGCAACGAACGATCGATCGATCCTCTATGAGCTCATTTTTAGATATAAGCAAAATACTTCATTTCATGGAATCTGATGCGATTTCAATGAATGCTATCAATAAGAGATGATAAAATTCCCATTATGCAATTTGAAACAAATGGTATTTCAGATTCAATAATGCAGACAAGTTTTCCAATGGTCGTGTGATGGTGTTTGGCGTGAAAAGAACAATTTCACTCGAAGTTATCGCATTGTCTGCATATATGCTTTCATTCTGTAGTCGACATCAGTAATGCTATCACTATAGATGCAAACATAGGTACTCATATTCCTATATAGCTCCAAGTTACATTTAATTATTGGGCAAACGCTTCTGGCGAAGAAACTGATAGAGGCCATGGGTCCATCAATTTCCACGTTGATAATTAGATCTGTGAAAAATGATCCGTGGAAAAGCAAGAAAGTATCAGATGCAAATAACCTAAGATCAGGATGGTCGACGGTAAATCTGCATGTCACTACTCAAGAAAAGAATCCATTCAGAGGGCAACTAAAGTGATCTAATGGGCAAACATACTTGCCATTACTAAAGTGAAGCATCCGATTAGACTAGATCATCTAGCTTTTATACATCTTGATCTGTGTATATGCGATCTATTCAGGTCGCAAATTACTCGTTGTTCATTAGATCAACAAGTATTAAGCAGGTCACAATGAGTGTTGGGTGGGATTTTTCATGGCTATAGTTTGTTGCGTTGTTAGGTGCATCGCAATCACACGAATTGTTCGCTTCGTATGGTGTGGCTTGCTTGTTGTTATTCTCGTATATATCATAGCTATTACTTGATGAATCATAGTGTTCAACTTTGCAATCATCTTCAGTTTTATAAGCGCTAAAAATTTTTTCACTGAAAAAAGTTTTCTAAAGGATTTGATTTTATTGATTCCGAAATATATCTCTAAGCATTCAGAAATCACTAATCGGATAGACTTTATTTTCAGGGCAAACGCTTCTGGCGAAGAAACTGATAGAGGCCCTGGGTATTCTTTGCTTCCTTAATTTCCACGTTGATAATTAGATCTGTAAAAAATGATCCGTGGAAAAGCAAGAAAGTATCAGATGCAAATAACCTAAGATCAGGATGGTCGACGGTAAATCTGCATGTCACTACTCAAGAAAAGAATCCATTCAGAGGGCAACTAAAGTGATCTAATGGGCAAACATACTTGCCATTACTAAAGTGAAGCATCCGATTAGACTAGATCATCTAGCTTTTATACATCTTGATCTGTGTATATGCGATCTATTCAGGTCGCAAATTACTCGTTGTTCATTAGATCAACAAGTATTAAGCAGGTCACAATGAGTGTTGGGTGGGATTTTTCATGGCTATAGTTTGTTGCGTTGTTAGGTGCATCGCAATCACACGAATTGTTCGCTTCGTATGGTGTGGCTTGCTTGTTGTTATTCTCGTATATATCATAGCTATTACTTGATGAATCATAGTGTTCAACTTTGCAATCATCTTCAGTTTTATAAGCGCTAAAAATTTTTTCACTGAAAAAAGTTTTCTAAAGGATTTGATTTTATTGATTCCGAAATATATCTCTAAGCATTCAGAAATCACTAATCGGATAGACTTTATTTTCTATCTTCTCAGATTCACCATTAACTTGCGCCTTCTACTTAGATTCTATTCTCATGTTGTTTTGTGAACTCGTGGTTTCTTTTCGATTTCTTTGTAGTCACGATTAATTCGACAACGAGTTGAATTAGTTATGCCTTATAAAAAGCGATGTATGAAGGAAGGAGAAGATAGGTAGAAAAATTAGGCGTTTTTTTCAAACTGACATCTTTTCCAACTTGGCGACGAGAAGTTTAGAAGCGATGTTTTCTTTGATTCATATATAACGAACATTTTCAAAAAGTACCATTGTGTATTATGACCATATCCACAAGAAATGCAATGAGCTGCAAATTGACTCACTCAGACAAGGATGCCATCAAATTGCCTGGAGGATTTTAATATGCTTTTTGGAATAATGAAGTTATTAAAGTAATAGATCGGTAGCTGGAGTAATAGATCGTTGATGTAGCTGAATGACAGTAATAGATCTGAACTTCGTCGGGTCGGGAACCGATTGTAGGAGTTGGCTTTCAATTCGGCTTTGGCTAAGCGTATTTGAAAAGTGTCAGTAAGTCATCAATCGAGGGTGTTCGTAGTACACAGGCCATCTAACCTGAGGTTGGGTTCGTTCGTAGCACACAGGCTATCTAACCTGAGGTCGGGTTCGTTCGTAATACACAGGCCATCTAACCTGAGGTTCGTTCGTAGTACACAGGCCACCTAACCTGAGGTCGGGTTCGGAGTATCGAGCAGAGAGGTGCTGGATGTACGGGAAGTATAAGACGGCAAAAGCTATGTTTCTATCGAACTTTGGCTTGTATTTGGGATGACATAAATCACTTGCTAAAAGAAATAGGAGGGATTCGATGCTGCGAAAACAGTACGACAGCGCTTTCAAGCAACAAAAGGAACTGTTCATTACCGAGGGGAATCCGTGAGAATGGAAGGATTCGATCGCCTCACATAATGTTCATGAACCCGCTTTCGTTATAAAAATTGATCGTCAAAGCTATGAGTAGGCTTTGATCCCTGCACAATAAACAAGAAAAGGTGGCTCACTGAGTAGGCCGTTTTTGCGAGACTTCTTCCTATTGCAGAACTAATTTGGGATGTAGTACCTAAATTCATGTAAAGTGCAGGGTCCGGAAAGGAGCCTATCAAGTTGTTTGTAAATGCTACGAATTTGTCGATGGCAACCTCGATGGAATAAAAATTTTATATCCTTTTGATCTACGATAAAAGGTCTAAGGATTAACTCCGAATTGAAGAGTGCGCACTTCATGGAGCTATAATGCATAGCTGGATTTCGCCAAGCTTTCAAAAACTTTTCTATGGTGTATGGAAGTTTCAGCGGCGCTGAATGGAATTGTTGACCGACATTTTTGAAGCACATTCGGTTTTCCAAGAATTCTGGGGCTTCCAGTCACCACCTTTAGTCCATTTTCGGCCTTGTAGCATTTCTTTCGGTTGTCGTTACTGCTTCCCTCCTGCTGCTGTTTGGTGCAAAAATTCTCTGATAGGAGGAAAAGACTTTGAGAATTTTGCGAAGTTATCATTTGTGCAGTTTATAGGAATAATTGCGACAAAATTTTGAGACCTTGGCAATGGAAATATTCGCTGGAGAGAACCTGTATTGAAAACTAGAAAGTGAAAAATTTTTTTCGCAGTTCGAAAGCGAAAAGAAATTCTCTCAAAATGAGCTACTCTATATTTTTCTACTGGATGAGTTTTTCTCAGGCATGATCACATAATAATAAATTGGCTCTGAGTAATAAAATCATATATCAATCATCAGTCGATGACTATTGCAACGATGAGGGTGCCCTTCTATTTATCTCTTCAGTGCATCGATGAGTAAATTGAAGCGTAACATGAATTCAATCAACCGACGAAGAATTTCAACAGTGTATGCATAAAGTGTCGTTTATCATGCGAATGCACGCATATAAGTTGATTTTAATATCAACCAATATGCAAATAACGTTTCCATCTAAGCTGTCGACAAGTTTAAAGTGCTTTTTAACGCTTTTGATTTGATGGAATTTGTCGTTGACGCTGTGCCAAATAAACAGTCGACTTCTTTGTCGACGTGATTTTTTCTTGTTTGCTTCAATTTCATTTCGAAAGAAAGCCATCCAGAAATTGTTTGTGACTGGACGCCTTTCGATAGCATTAGAGCGCTCTCCGTTCCGAAATGCCTTCTGCTTAATGGTTTCCGGATAGCGATACCTCTCGTCTCGGAAGTTTAAAACCTCATTCGAGGCAAGTGGGAATGTTGAAGTTCATGCACTACCTAAGCGCATAAAAAATTGCTTCTATTTCTCCGCATTCACTTACAGAGAATATAAAGAAGTGAAGGCAAAATTGCTTGCATCTGCATGAACTGAATACTCATGGAGAAGAAATTATTTGAAATTCGCATGTTTATTAGTGAAGTTCATATGTTCCATATGTTAAAAAAGACTTTTGTGGGGATTTCACTGTGTTTAGGTTTTTTTTTTATTAGCTGCCGAAGCTCTTACCTTTATTATCACTGAATGGCTTACTAATATTTCTCCTTATAATGGGTTCTCTTGGAACGAATTTTTCATTAATCTGATTACTCCAGCTACGCTTGCCATTTATAAATAAAGTAGGAGAGACTTCTTTTCAGGGTTGCGCATTTTTCCTGCAGCAATTGAATCGCCACCTTTTCTCAAATATTCTAATTTTTCAAGCCTCTATCAGAAATACACAAAAAATTACACCTGGAAAATCGGTATTACTTCGTGCATATGTGCTATCAATTTCAAACGAATCGCCATATGTTTCTTTCGCACTTTTATGCAATGATCACATTGAGACATGAGTGGATCATTCGGTTGTTGCCAATGGATAAAGATAACGTTTAAAACTTTAGAGTATTTAAAAACGAAGATGTTGCGATATTCGCACTGCTTAACTATGCAATATTTTTTTATTTAACAATGGCGCTCATTAATGGTGTATGGTTTAAAGAAATTTGTGATTCGTGAACTCTAATATTCCTACGCAAAATAGATTTCTAAAGATATGAACTTTTAAATGTGCTTTGTTCAGGTCTATTTTAGTAGTCAGTTGATGAAATAGTTTCTTCACTATGTAATTATGTTAATCATGCGAAAAAAAATTATTATCAGCGGCTAATTTTATATTTTCGTTATGCTTAATAAAAGTGTCTAATGTTTTTTATATCTCCTAGGATATAATGATGATTCTATGCGGATCTCTTCGCTTTATAGGTTTTTGCAGTTATCGCTAAGTCATGAGCCTATCAACAAATACAGCAGCATAAAATGGTTTAGTAGCTAATTATATGCATAATGTTTATGATCATTGACCAGTGTTGTCAATAGTCATCTTTCAATTATTCGTTAGTTGATTCAATTATTGTCCATTTGATCGGCATTTTTCCAAACGCATTAGCACTATTTATATTTCTTTATTCTGATATATTTATGCATGTCGTTAAGTTTGTTATGTGTCGTTTTGCATATAGACGCATATTAGGAAATTTTTTATTATGAAGTAAATTAATTTCAGCGCATTTTTTAACATATTATTAGATTTGCCGTTTTTTTTTTACGAGAGCGTGAAACATTTGCGATGTTCGTGTGAAATCCCATTAAGAAATCAACAATTTTGATGTAAATCATCCATTATTTTGTTTAGCTTAAAATTTTCATTACAATTATGCGACCATATGAAGCATTTATCACTTCAATGCGCTTTTTTCAGATCCATTTTATCGACAGTGCGAAAAATTATCATCCGAAATAGCTGCAATGCTCAAGAAAAAAAATTTTTAATTTCCCCATATCCTTTGAATGTTTTTGCACAATTTACACTCCTAAATCATCAATAGGATAATCATACTCACGAGAATATTCACATAAAATATTTAGAAACTTCGTCTTTAATAATATCATATCTATGTTTACCGACTCTCGTTCTCTTCAAGTTACAACCAGCAATTCCTATTTTCGCTTGTTTCAATCGGTAGCATCTTATTTATGATATGCAATTCGTTCAATCACCTACGATAATAAATTTTCCTCAAAAGGTTAAGTTCTAAGTAAGATTTTCACCAAAACCTCCCAATTATCGGAAAGCTCTTTCAGCGGTATCTTGAATGAATTGAGTAATGGGACAATCTTCGATAATTTTGAGATACCCATAAAATGCTGAACATATTTATACGCATTCTCGAATAGGCTGTTCAGTTATGTTGCATACAACGACAAGGTTGCTATTTAAGTGACGGCAGTGATCAACTGCCACTGCTAGTGGTTCACGGAAATAGTGCACTAAATAAAGCATTTTATCAAAGCTTTCTGAGGACATGCATAGTATCGTATTAGAAAATGCAGTCTGCAATCCAGACCAAATAAGCGGCTTTCAGTTAGAAATAAGCAGTAATAGTTTGAATGTTCGAGTCCATGGTATGATGTAAGTTCCAGTAGAAGCTTCAGATGAGTTAAGGGGATTTTTTCGACTGACATAGGCAGTTCAAGTTTTGGATCATGGAGGCAGCAGCTGAGATTTGCACGAGTTTGACGATCTAATTTTGAAATGTGCAATAAACCGCTCGGATTGACGTTCACTTCACTGTATGCAATGATCAGTGCAAATGTGCTTAGTGATTGCAAATATTGTACGAGACTTAAAAGGAAGTGATTTATTGTTGATGTGAGAGAGTACGCATTCAGATGCTTTCAACCAGTTTACGAATAGTGAAAAATTAACATTTCATTGGCTTTCAGTGATGTTTTAAGGCATTTGGCATTCAATGATTTTTGCATGTGCTGATTGCGGATTCAGCAGTTACTACGAGCAACAACATAGCGAAAAAGAAAACTCATCTTCGGCAATGTAGATTCGCGTTTAACCATCGCCACCCTGAAATGAATGAATATTCGAAATCAGTGCAGTACTATCCAAATCACATCGAAAGAAACATATAGTCGAGAGTAGGGAGATTGTAGCACATAGAAACTCGACTGGAATATATCAGTGTTGCCGATGTGATGCGTTTTCTTTCTCATCTCGGAGAAAATTCTAACATAAAGAAATTAAGTTGTGCGAAGAAAGCTGGAAAGCATCGAAGATGTTTGTCTTTCGCATATGATATTCGTAGGAAAGCGTATGGTACACTAATCGTTTTTCTTGAAGATTGGTGCAATCGGCTTCATAATATTCAGGTTTCAAAGAAATACATTATGATAGACAAAACAAATCACCGTCGAACCTTTGTTTCGAACAATCTTGAACTGAAGAACAGTAAATATCCGAAGTAAAAAAAAAAAACTTAGAAGGACGCTACATTCAAAATAATTGTCGAAGTGGAGTTTCACATAATACTCTGGAAACACAAAAAAATCACTCTCTTCCAGGATCTATCATTTTCCGATGATAACATCCAAGCCATCATATTTTCTCCAGCAGACGCATGTCATGCTGCGCCTCGAGTGACTGTGGACATACTATGTGGCGGCGTTTCCAAAGCCGATCCACAGTGTGCCGGATGATTAAAATTTGGTAGTATCGCTCGACACCACGAGATAATTGTGAAACTCACTCTCCAACAATTATTGGTGATTTCGGGAAGTTTCTTAAGATTACTATCTTATTTTTGCTGTACCCGTGGTAAGTTGTAGTTCAAAGATGAGAATTCAGCTATATTTTTGCAAAAATCCATATCCACAGGATGCACCGTTGGTTTTCCTTGAAAAACGGAGCAATCGACTCCATAATAGGCAGGTTTGACGGGAACACACATTGCTTAACCCATCCTCTCCCCCCTCCCCTCTAACACCATCATCAATCCCCACTCTTCATTCCGTGTTTCTGGAGAAATGTTTTTCTTTTTTCATCTTCATTCTTCTTCTTCGATTGTAAACAGTCAGCGAAATGTGCTCTCATTATTTTTGTTCCCCGATTCAATGAATTTTGTAGTTCGCCGAGGATTCCCTTTGCAAGACAACTGCAATTGAAGTCGTTCGTTAAGTTCGTTAGCATTACGATCCTTTCAACGAGCAAAGAACGAGTTTGTTTTCGTCAACTGAAAGCGAGCGTGCTTGCTAAGTGCTTCACCAATTTTTCGTATGTGAGTACAACAACATTCGTTTTGCAGAGACCCCTCTAACCGAGGTTTGACGTTGAACAAATCGACCGTTGGTCTTTCTCTTTTGCACTTTCTAACCGGCACAAATGCAATGCAATTCCAACTCCAACCATCCGATCATCAGATGTTGTTTTCATTCTTGCAATTACGCTTAACCAACGTGAAAGAGCTCTTTTCTAGAGTGTTGCAGAAATTGATTATATATGAAATGTTGCATCACTTGCAAAACTTCGATTAGGTATCCGATGAAAGATCAGTGAATTATCATGTCATTGTAGATATTTATTAGCTTTGTGGAGAATCTTCAACTACGATTGCAAATGCAATACTGCCATTGCGTATGCAGCCTAACTACGCAAGGTTACTTCCAAACTTTCCATAATTAGTGACAAACAAAAATGGGCGAGAGCAAGAGAAAAGAAGCGCTGATTTCCGGTATTACTTTTGCAAACGATAAGTAGAGGCCTCGTGACAAAATTTGCTGTGATGTATACATCTATAGTTGGCTTCTGACGGTGTGGGAAAAATCTAGAAAAAGCTAGAGGCAATCGACTGAAGAGGCTACAAAAGTGAGCTACCATGTAGCCCTTAGTTGAGTTCTTTCATTCATCAAATGACTGTCTGATATGAATAAATCTGTATATGAATGCCTCATTTGGATATCGCTAGTAACGTTGTGTTGTATTTCGCGCAGAAATTCTTTTAAAAAAAAGGTATACGCAATGTTACATCAGAATGAATTTTTGGTAAACGCTTCTATGTATCGTTGTCTTGAAAGCGTTAATATTTGAAGAAATCCGCTGAGAAAATTGTTGAATATATGTTCAGCGTCACAGAGAGCTGCTTTATGCAGCAACAACTCGTATATTGGCATGTTTATAGGGCTACTTGATGAATTCTGTCCTTCACGATTGCAAAATGATGCACTGCCTTATCGACTAGGGAGTCGCGTTTGGCGAAGTTCCATCGGAGTTTCATTTCCGAATGATGCACACGTAAAAGGTGTTATGTAGCCTTGTAGCCAGCGGTACTAACATGAAGGATAGAGCGAGTAAAAGGTTGAAGTCCAAACCATTGAGCAGATTGCTTCAACAATGCTTTGAAAGGTTTTTCGAGAAACGATCGGAATTATGGTAAAAATTACATGAACATATCTGAAGAAATGACACCCACTTGTTCCATGCCACACCATTCGTAGTTGAGGCAAATATCGAAAGCGAAATGTAGGCTTTTCCTAAAGCTGTGCAATAAAAATTTCTATTAATTTAGTTGAATCGGTTGGTTACTTTCTTTCCACGTGTGCTTCTTGTGATCGGCCTTTATCAAATTCAGCTACAATTGAGGGGATGCATTTTGCTCGAAAAATAGATAAATAAATAAATAAAATTCAAACGAAAAAGTGCTCTAAAATATAGATAGCAAGAGAACAAATGATCTATGGCATTGTCATACAATAGAACTTTATATTTGATTTGAAAAGCCGATCAAAATTTAATGTCACGTATATTTCCTACTGTGATATGTGTTATTTCTTGTTGTGTTAACTGCAATAGCGGTGAACGCCTCTTTCCTCTTCTTTTGTGTTTCATCCTCAATCTTTCGTTCTTATAAGGGCTGTTCGCAAGAAGATTGTCAGGAAAAGCTGTCGGATCGCTGACCGCATTGCTGATTTTTTTTTCAGCTTGTATTTGCTTCGTTAGGCTAATTTCGTCGTGTTTGTTTCCTACAATATTCGCTTCAAATGACCAAAATTATGGGGAGGGAGCAAAGTCTCATAGAACAATCGGCATATTCTTTGCAGTAACCACTTAGGAGACCCATTTCATCCAATGGCATTATCACTGCATGTAACGCCTGAGAATGTCATTATTATTATACAGTATCCGTTGAATAAAGCAATCAATGTTCCTATTAATTTCGACAGATCGATTTGAAAAGTTGGTCTTTCTTGGATATGAAAGATATTTGAACATGTAATCGTTATGGTCCCTCGGCTTGCGTTATTTCAATTATCGAAAGGAAAACTTTTATTGGATGATTGGGAAAATGTGCACTTGTGCAGTTATTTGTGTACTTGCTTTGAGAGCACAAACAGTTTTTTTTCGTCTCTCTTTGCTAGCTGCTTTATCAAGAAGTAGCACTCTGTTATGCCATTCCCCTCCCGTATTCCTATCGTTTCATTCCCCATATCTCTTATTTCACCTCTCATCGTCTATGCTTTACTTGTCATTGCAATTGATTCGTTGTTTATCGCATATTTTCATGCCTTTCTTGTGCTCTTTTATTCAGTGTTTTCTTTTGCTGTCGGCTAACGTTATTCGATCGTATTGATGTGTAAACTGGACACAATTTCTTTCAAGCTAGTTGACTGTGTGTTTTCTGGTGCGCCCTTTAAAAACAGTGCAGCATAAGCACGCAGCAGCAAACAATACTAAAACGTATACATATTTTTGAGTGCACTTATATTTTCGCAGGGTTGCATTCGTTTTGAAGCTTTTTTATATTGCTTCTAGAAAAGCGAATTGTGGATGATGAGAGCAGAAGAAACGCATGCATTCTAGTGGGATACGTTTTTTAACTCTAAACTTTCAACTCAATATCACTGAAGTTTTTAACTGTTTTTAACTCAGCAAAGGGCGCATACACTATGCCTATGTGTAAAAATCTTTGAAAAACGGAAAAGCACCGAACGAACGCCGGGATCATGTGAGTGCAGTCGAGGCGATAATCTTTTACTGTAATCATCGCTCATGCAGCATTAAAATGTCTGTGTATGAAAATTAGCAACATAGTATGGGTCTTTCAAGAGGGAGAACGACTCGCATTTAATTTCATATATGGATTCACTCCTCCTCAGATCTTCCCCCCTCCCCCCTCCTCCAACCTGGTTGGGCAGAGTTGTGGGCAAATTCAAACATCTTGAAGAAGTAATCAAGAATTGTGTGGCAAACGAGCGATACAAACTGTTTTATAAATATAGGAACGATTTGTGAATTTCTTTAATTCCGGAGAGAATTCATTAGAAAACGGAGAATTTTTATTGCTATCAGTGCTTCCTTGAGTCAAACTTAAGCTCATCATTTGTGGCTCATTGGAATAAAATATATTTCATTAAGCTTACTGACCAATTTAACAACGTATAAGGTGATTTCTAATGGTTTGCCAGATAGTAAGCCACATATTCTGATAAAATATAGAGGCTTTTATTTTCTTTGAACCACCAAAGCTTACCTTACAAATAAATGCCTCTCAATATTGCTTCCACTTGCGCTTTGGGGGGAAAGTTGTAAGATCACATGAATTCTCATTGCTGATGCCGACCGATCGGATTCTGATGAGTTACCATTTTTCCGCTTAATAGGAGGTATCGGACATAACCGCCGTCTTCCATGTGAGAGTCATAGATAGAATGGATTGATTAGGCTGAGGTCTGGTCGGTGCCCAGTTGCAATCGATCATACAGTAAACCTATCATGCAACCGATCGTACAGAATTAAATAATCAGATCCAGACTCTAAAGTCAGCAACAAATTTGGATGAGATAAATTGAGCTAGAATTTGATAGTGATCACTGAAATCTTCCGAAACTTGGAGGTGAAGGGGCGGAGAAGAAAAAGATGGAGAAAGGGAGAGAAGGATGAAGGAGTGTGAAGGAAGATGTGGAGCAGATGCAGTTCCATCTGCCAAATAAGTGACAAACGGCTGCATTTTAACGGGACGCACGAACAATTAGCATAGAAGTTGGCTTTCAATTCCATACCTATAATTCTGTAAGCCTAGTAACGAGGCGACCACGCACGCACAAAGCAACCACTCTGTCCCTGGTAGGGTTTATGTAATGTGTTACTGTAGTGCGCTAAATGCAGTTTGCCCTGAGGATATTTCCACTCGAGAATGTCAGAGTACTTTGCGTGCGACTATAAGAAAACTGTTCTTCAGCGAAAAGGGCATGAGCAACAATGAGCGAAAAAGCGAGAGCATGTCTCGGTTGTTCCGGTTATTAAGGCAACAGCATTGGAAAGCATGCATGAATTCAAGTTATTTCAAATATGACAAAATGCTGCAGGAGCGAGGAAGTGGAAGTTGTGGTGTTATGGAAAAATGCAACCTGTGTTATTTTGAGGATTGCCTCACTTGCAGATTAAGGTCAAGAATAAGCAATATCATCACCACAGCAGCCAAACACTTCCTTCGGCGTTCATTGATGGCGGAAAACGGGATGGAGGGACCCTCACCAATTCAGAAATATTGTGTGCCACTTAGCAATCAATTCGGTCTCATTATGATCAGGATACCATTTCACAGGCATTTAAGACTCGTGCATACCATTTCCGATGAAATGCGAATATGTGCTGAAAGTTTTGAATGCGAAAGTTTTGAATTGCCGTGGAACCACGAATAAGCTCACTATCCCCTCGGATCAAAACACCCTATTTTGCGCATTTTCTTCGAGGGGTGGAGAAGGGGAGGGAGCGGAACGGGAAGCACTCTGTCCTTCACAAGCCATCTCTTTCCACAACGAAGCACAGAAACGTGGTAGATTTTCGCAAATCCGAAGTACAATACTGTTGCTGCATTCAACGAAACTCTCTTGAGAAAAAATTCTCCTACTTTAACATTCAGCATGGCGTTCTCTTCAATGAGATTTTAAAATTTTCCGCAATATCTGACCTTCTCGCCGCAGAATTTAACTGAGGCTGCAGTGTATCTGTTGAACTTGGCCACTATGAGCGAATCGGTCCCCACCAAGCGGAAAATGCTGCATATTTGTGGCGCAGAAATTGTCAATATCCTTTCGCACGCTTTGGCAAGCGCGATACGACGCTTTTTTTGCATGGAAAAACGCCTCGGGCACGCTTGCGCTAGTGTTTGGCAGCAACACGCATAGCGTCCTATCATTGTGAGTGTGAGCCCGAAGCGGAATATCAAAGGGATGTGTCTATCGACTCTAAATTCACTTTAAATATCGACGATGGATGACGTAGATTTGAGGCAATTTCCGCACGACTGAAGTGAAACAGTCGGCTGCCGGAGGGAATGTATGAAATTCGTTACCTCAACCAAAAATTAATCACACCATCACCCAAGGTTGTAAAACGAGTAGATCTATCATCATAGGCGTATAATGTGGCAAGCCTTTTTGAAAAGAGAACAATTGGTGCCTGGATAATACCAAGTTGATACTCTATTGGGAATATGTCACTTTACCAGCATAAGCCACACGACCAACGGGTAACTAACTATATTGGCGCAAGCTAGCCTCGTTGCAACAGGTTATTAGCGTTGCAATAAAGCCATTGTAAGTTTTAGTCAAGGGAGCGGACCCTTTCAACCTCTTTTTGGCCATACTGACCTATATTCATATAAAGCGGTCAATCATCCATTTGCTACAGCCTCGTGTATGTTATATTTCTGCAATCTCTCTAGGAAGCAAGTTTATAAGCGATCGGGCAAATTTGGTAATTATCTGCACGGGAGCCTGAATCTACAGTCGTATAGTGTTGTAACTGGGAGCGACGGTGTTGAAGATACCGAGTATTGGCAGAAGCGCGGGAGCACGATCGAAATAGAAGTAGTTTATAGGGGAGCACTACGGCCCCCGAACATGAGTAGGACTGCTGACTAAAGTGATATATAGGCCTCAGATATCGCCTGGGGTGATACAAGAGCACATAAGTCGATCAATGACATTATGCGAAGAACAATGAATGAGAATCACTTGTACCAGTAAATGCGATAATTGCAGTGTTAGATCAGAGGTTGGCTCTCCGTTGGCGTACCCAACACGCAGCATTGCAATAAGAACATCATCGTTCGTGCTGACAAACGGGATTTGCTCATTTCATCGTTTGTATGCTGTTATGGATGTTGTCGTTCTACAACATAGAAATTGAATTTAGTGATGTCGGAATTTTCTAAACGATAAATTCAGCTTCTAAGCGATAGAAAAGGTGATTGTATGTATATTGCAATAATTTTTTTTTCCATATTGCAGTAATAATCATTATTATAGTATTAGAGGTAATTGTTGTTGTTGACGTAAATTTCATATGCTCATGATGTCAAAATACGAATAACACTTTTCGTCATAAACAACGGCGTAAAAAATTGCTTTTAAAAAATGCCGAATGGAACTGCTGTAGACACGCAATGCTTAAAGAAACTAACAGTGATCTGGACGTAATTGGACTTGCTAACATAATACGGCACATTTTGAGGACGTCTTTGCTGCCAATGTTAGTGAACTACTTCACGCAGCCTTTCTTAGGATTGCATTAATTCATCAATGCATATTTATAGCCCGTCTATTCAGCCACATGACGCATTACCATCAGTAAATAATCATGGCTTATTTGTTCTATACGAGTTTTCATCACTTTAATACGCTAGATTTTCACGTCAATTGTCTGTTCCATCACATTTTCTACAGTCGATGTTGATATCCCTAATAGTTCTGCTAAGTGGGTGCTTGAGAAAAGCGTTTTTCAATTAAAGCCAGCCTACTAGACGAACGAGTTGTTTTGCCCAATAAAAGAGTTATTTTGTCTGATCCTCAAAGTCCTTGCCGTTCTCTGTGGATGTGAATCTCGAGGAAAATGTTAAAGAGATTTTCAAGTCAACGGGACAGTCGACTTACCGTGTTGCTCAACTAGGCAGTTTACATCGATCAAACTTCATAATCCTGATCTAGGTGATTCCCAAATTGAAAATGGCGCTTTGCAACTGCAAATAGGCAAGCAGCGTGAGAAGGCTATACGACAATACGAGACCGCTTATACAAAACACACTAGCAATATCTATGATTACGTTCTGGCAAGTATTGTCTCTGAGATTTCCATCTTCCACAATAGCGTAACCTCCTTATCTCTTGCATATATATTCCGGCCAACAAATAAAGTGCCAGTTGCTTTTTGTATCTTTACAACCACATAAGCAATCCTATTTTTGGATGTGATGCTTTAAGCGTTCAATATAGCGTCTGCTTCCAACGTTGATTCATATAAATGTCTGCTAAGCGAAGAAAGCGTACGTTTACCGCTCATTGTGTGAGCGTCTCTCAAACGTCTATATGACATTCATAATCCTCAAGCATTCCGTCGTCGTTTTTCTTATCCAATTTCATCGAATCCAGCAATGCTGAAAAACATGCGTGGCTTAGTTGCGCTCAATCCCAATCGCATGCGCTTATATGTTGGGCCACATTTCAATGCTCCTAAAGTGCTTTTTTTATACGAATTTTTAAAAGTGAAACTCTGTGATAGGCTATACAAACTACATGCTTCACTTACCTTCTGTGGCGCTTTTTCAAAAGGCAACTAAACTTTTCTCACCGCATAGTACTGAAACATCCCTTTTAGCAGAAATTTACCCGCACCACCAACAGAATGTTTGAGCACAAAATTTATTTGGCAGTATCGGGCTTTACTATGAAGCCGACAATAAGATTACCACAATTACTGATAAGTGACTTTCCAAGTTGACTAACGTACCTAGTCCCTCACATGATATCGCGTTATGTCAGCTCATCTGCAATGTTCAAATTCTGAATGCTCATAGACGGAGGTGTACTCATATTAAAGATAGGTGATGATATGCTTTTGATGTTTTTTTGCCGCATAGGTTTATTCTTGAAAAATTTGATGTTCTATAGCACAGGAATATTTTCGTTTTTGATGGCATGTCCGTGAAGGCATTAAGATAGCAAAACTCGAATAAACCTATCAAACACTAAACCAAATCACTCAATCTGCTGACCTATCGTGCTTCTGCCGTTTGTATACATGTGGATATATCGGTTAAATTGGGTTGCAATTTTTTGTCTCTCTTATATTTTCAAATTCTATCACTTTTGCATTTAGCTAACGACGGTAATGAAATCTTTCCCTCGAAATGTGCTGATGGCTTGCATGGATTATTTGCTGTACTAAACTGCATCATACTTTTATGCATCCATCCTTCAAGCACCTTTAACACACAGCCTATTAAAATTTCCAGAAAATATGATAAATTTTAAGGGTTTATGCATCTTTTAACGTTATTGTAGGCAGGATGCTATTGCATTCTCTATATAAAATAAACAAATATTTGCATTGTAACGTTAATCAGCAATATTTCTTCACTATTTTCATGCATTTTTCTTGCTAACATTTATTCCAACCGACTCATACAACTATGACGTAAAGGCATGTTTCGAATGTCACTCGATGACAGCAATGTCACATTCATGTTGGCGGCGTTGAATTTTCCTCCATCGTTAAGCTTATGAGTTATAACGACACTGCAATAAGAAATAAACGTATATGATATGAGCGTCAATCAAATTTCGTGTTGTTCCTATCACGCTCTCATCGTAATCGTATATGCAGATATGTAGCGTCAAGTAACACATTCCATAAGCATCAATTTGCTATGGAAAAGAAATTTATCTTTTAATTCCATCGTGTACCCAAAAACACACACACAGACACACA
>QEWY01003631.1:0-28756 GCA_006503575.1 Baylisascaris schroederi
GTTACCTTTAGGAAAGTCTCCAACGTTATTTTATAATCGATTTGTATGAAAAAAATTGCAAAATTTTCGATTCAGTTCATCACAAAGAGTCATTGATATTTTCTTCGATCATTTGAAATTTCGTAAGGGATATTTTCAAGACAAATCCGTCTAAAAATTCATCTGTCGAGGAAATTTTTGCTGATTTGAGAAATCTTTTGACAAGTGAATATTTCATTCCTTACAGTAGTGACGGCTAAGCTTCTATTGTCAACTCAAAGTCGAAAAAACGTTGCCTTATAGGGCTCCGATATAGGCAATGCATTTTCAATATACGATTCCCAGAAATTTTTACGACAATGCATTTTCAATATACGATTCCCCGGAATTTTCACGAAAACGTTCTAAGAATTCATGTTTTCGTATGTAGAAATGGTCGGAACTTCTTTGTGGGTGGGAGGAATTAGAAAAATTGAATGTCAGGGCAAGGTGAAGCTTTCGTGCCAAGTACCTTGACGAAGAAAAAGTGTAGCACTCTAGTTGCATAAATGCGCACTTGAACGCAAACAGTGCATTTCTATTCTTTGTCTAGAGGAAACTTTAGAAGTATATGCAGGTGTAGTTTCAGAGATGGCGGCTGCTGCTTTCTTACCAGCTTTACGACGGCTGAGATGTCTCAGCACGACGTCCGGAAGGACCCATTCCATCCAAGGTCCGGCAGTGCGCGCACTGCTTAGACTCTACGGCATCAACCAAACGGCTATAAAAGCATCCGGACCAAAAGGTAATGTAATTAAAACCGATGTGCTAAAGTACATCCACGCAGGCAATCTGAAACCGGTCATGCCCCATCACACCACTCCTACACAGAGCCCGCCTCGAGCCTCCGCTGAACATGCAGCAACAACCACACCGATGGAAGCATCAAGTGCACCACAGCTCGTCAGCAAACGGCGTCCACCAAGGCGAGTTCTCACATTCGTTTCCCTATGGATGGACGTATTTCCGTTTTCGATATCTGAATCTCTGATATTTTTACTCCCGATGGAACCGATATTCGCACTTCGGAGCTGCCAACGCTTATAATTTCTGTCTAATATGATGTCATGAAAGATCCTCACATCCGCGCCCCAAACATTTGCATTTTTTTTCTGAATTCGTTCATACTTATTCACTCAGTTATGGCGGCACTGCCAATCAACTCGCTTGGAATTGAACTTATTGATTCAGTTCCTTCAGAAGGCTTATCTCGTTCGAAAATGAATAATTAAGTGGTTGCCTAAACCACTTTGGCGCGAGTCATGCAGGAGGAAGCAGTTTTTATATAAACAAAGCTATAGTTCGAATGATGCTCCGCTTGTTGGGATATTGCTGAAAATTAGTTGGATCGGTTTCAAACGCGAATTACTATAAAGTTTTAGTGAGTTGGCGAAACCATCAAGTTAATTGAATAATTCGGCAATCATTGCAACTACTATATGCAATTGGAGAGAAAATGAGTGCGAAATGTTGCAGTTATTTGCAAGCAAGAAAATGTATCCAAAAATTTTACGCTGAAGCAGTCTAGATAAGTTAAAAATTTCAAAGTTAAAACGAGCCAAACCAGCTAAGAAATGATGCCCATCACAGGTCTTTATTTCCTTCGGGTTCTTTTTTATTCCCTCATGGAGGATGTGAAATAGTAAACCAACTCCCCAGATGACAAATTTAAAAACAAACGAAACGGTCTACACTTCCAAAGGATAGCTTGAATAGTTAAGACCGAAAGTCGCTCTGTGCGATGAGTAATTCGCAGATGAAGGAACACACAATCCGTTTGCGATCGGTACTGAATAACTACAGCTTGGAAACACGAAAATAACACGGCGAATTGTTAGGATTATGGAAAAAGGAAACGTTGAAACGTGTGAATGTGAACGTGAGGAACCATACGAATGCTAACTAAATTTTTTCAAGTAAAAGAATAGTTTGATATCCATCGAAAATTAAACGTTTTTTGGTGTACACCGATGTGAAATGACAGCAGATTAGTGAATGGCGGCGTGATAGTCATCAGGGAGGCGGTTTGCGGGCAGAGCAATTAAAGGGAGGATTGCTCGATGAATTCACATCACTCATGCAAATTCGATAAGCAGCGTCACTCAGAAAATTCGGCCGGTCGGAAGCTAATCCAATACGGAAATAATCGGTCTGCTGATGCGAATAAACCGACTCAATGCAAATATTGTTATGTAACGAATTTGTGAGTGACTGCTATTCATCTTCAGTTGCGTTGAATTTTCATTACAACGGGGGCATTAGACGAATAGATTCGGCGCAGCTGCCACACTTCAGATTATATAGACGAATTTTTTCGATGTTAGAAGCAATAGAACACCCACTACGGCGAATGTGATGAGTGGCAGGTAGTAAGCACTTAACAAGGTGACTCTGTGTTGGAAATTCGAATTTCTTGGTTATCTCCCCTATCAATGCTGTTATCATAGGCGTTCATCGAGTGTGGTGCTGTTTATGGATTCAGAACACCCACTACGGCGAATGTGATGAGTGGCAGGTAGTAAGCACTTAACAAGGTGACTCTGTGTTGGAAATTCGAATTTCTTGGTTATCTCCCCTATCAATGCTGTTATCATAGGCGTTCATCGAGTGTGGTGCTGTTTATGGATTCCGTTTAGGTATGCGGATATTCCGTTATCGAATATACGCGCAGTGATAGCGCGTCGTCTCAGCGAATCAAAGCAGAGCATCCCTCATGCTTATGCAGTCCAGAAGGTCGATTCAGACAATGTTAACGAGCTGCGCAGGATGTTGAAGAAGGAGGGTATGAACGTCTCCGTTAACGACTTCATCATTAAAGGTTGTGCATGTGCACTTCGCGCTGTACCTGAAGTGAATGTAAAATGGGACAATGGGCGCCTTCTTCTGCTTCCAACTGTGAGCATTTCCATTCCTTCGTTGAATTCTTCGTGCACACCTCTCCAAACACAGTCTCGAGAACAAGCATGTGTATTAAACTGTAGCGCATCTGAGGAGGTTCTAGACTAGTGTTTTTTAAAATTCCTCCAAAATGTTATGCACCAGTATACACGATGCTTTTATTGTATTTTGGCAGATGCGAGTGCAAACACATTCGTTCGCTGATCACCTCATCTCTGACAACTTGAATCGTTTTATTTCCGCGATTTCAGCACATCTTCAGCCTTTAAATTTTCAACTCCTCCTAATCAATGATCAGTATTCAACCGAAAAACTTCTCAGCGACAAGTACTGCTGCTAATAATGGCCGTGTATAGTGACATTTTCAGGTCGACATATCAGTAGCAGTAGCGACCCCAACTGGACTTATCACGCCAATCGTCTTCAAAGCCGATTCTCTCGGAGTCAGTCAGATTGGAGCCAAGGTGCGAGAATTAGCTAAAAAAGCTCGCGAAAATAAGCTCAAGGTAAGCTTCACATGCATTTTTTAGCTACAGTGAAGTCACAAGGAGTTCTCATCAACAAGAGTGGGTAAGACACACTGAGGTCACGCTTACATACTGAACTCTAATCCGGCTCAGTGTTGGTCCGAATTCCAGCTCAGCCTCCCAGCGATAATAAAAATGGTGCAATCACCTTCCGATTCGATCTATAGAGTCAGTCAGAATACTCCCTTAGTTCTCAGCAACCAGGCCATCGCGGCTTAAATTGTCGAAGATATCATATTGATGAGGCATGAACAATTGTAAACCGCAGCTATGATGTACTCAAAGCGCCTTGCTACACCACCACAGATGTAGAGCAATATAGCTCATACGTCGTTATTTACAACAACAAAGCTAAATAGCACTTACGACAAACGAACTTGGGAACAAGTCGAATTAAGCGTTTAATGTAAGAAGTGGCACTTACGAAAATAGTAAATTCCTGGGCTCGCTTGTTATTCTGATCACCGGGATCCCTGCCTGATTAAGGCACTCTTAAATCACTGCTGTCTGAACAGTGAAGAAGGTGAAGGCGAAACATTCAAATTCATCCTCGCATTAGGCAACCCTATTCCATTTCCCATACATATCGGACCAAGAAACCGCCAGCATCCGCTGGCTGCCACGGGCAACGAGCATCACTGTAAAAAAGAGTTCTTCAATGTTCCACGTTAAGGTGAAAGCGCCACGCAAACAACGTTACATGAACAGGCATGAAAAAAGACATCAGACGCTGCATGATAAAGAATTACCGGAAGCTATGCCACAGGAGTCAAGACATGCATTTTTGCACTCCCACTAATTAGTATTGCAGATTGTCATTCATAGGAAAAAGGAAACAACGATGGATTATTTTACAAAGAAAAAACCTCCAAGCTCGTTAAACTTTGGTCATATCTTGTTGGGCAACACATCTTTGTTAACTGTGGCCTTCAATTTCAAATACCGTCTCCTAAATCTGCAAAACTCGCCAAAAGCTTTCGCTGGGTGGGCGTGGAGATTGAGAACGCGTATGTGGTTCGAATAATGACATCAGAGGTCAATTAACATTTGCAGTTTTTGAAACCCAGCAGTATCTCCCCCTGCCCTCCCTCCCCCCCCTCCCCGCCTTCCTCTACCCTCCCTATCTCCTTTAAACCTATCAAACCTTAGTTTCATTTTGCAGTTATCGGAATTTCAAGGTGGCACGTTCACTGTGTCAAACCTGGGCATGTATGGTAGTATCTCGCATTTCACGGCCATCATAAATCCTCCACAAGCTGCCATAATGGCAATCGGTGGAGCTATCGATGAACTCGATATGAATCTCTCACCTATCAACAGGTTTCATTAATTGCATCGTTCAATAAGTTGAAGTTGGACAAGGCATTGATAGAGTTAGTAAGATTTATGTCGAAAAGACTATCATCAACATTTGCAAATAATACCAAAGTTATCTTCCACATGATTCGATGCTCGCTTCTACGATGATAATGTCTTTTCGATAGAAGAGCAATCATTTTACCAATTTTTGCGGCAAAAAACATTCTTCCCATTTTGCAAGGAAAGTTGAAACTATTTTCAAGAAATTTTTCCTCGTGGAACCATTCAATGGCCGAATTATTGATATATTCTCTATGTTTTAGGTTCCAAGTTACACTGTGTTACGATCGCCGAGCAGTAGCCGAGACGAACGCACATCGCTTTCTTGAGCATTTCGCGTTAATGTTTAAGGAGCCAGATATGATGATCACTGATATGAAGAAATTCACCGATATCTCTCTCCTTCTTTGAAGTGCTCATTCTCTCATCGATTACCTCGTCAGATCCTACTCATTCCCATTGGCAGAACGCTCAACAAATGATTGCTCATAAAAAATGTTGTTCCTCTTTGACATCTTATGTTCTCTTGCCTTGCTGGATGCAGATCTGTGAAGATCTATCTTCAATGTTCAGATGCATGAAACTATGTCACTTCAACGCTAATATCGCTTTATACTGTGAGGCTTTGGTGTTCATCTACAGAAAAAACCACTTCTCCATGACTGTATTTGTTTGCTTCATTTACGCGTCTCCATCAACTTTACGTGTCCACGGAATCTGTAGCGGTTTTTTCTTTGTGCGAGTGTCATGAAGCGATAGCATATCCTATCAGCCTGTCCTTTCTGATTCTCACGTTACAAAGAAGTATCTGAAGAAGTTCCATTCACGACCCATTTATGCTCAACTAGCATTTGTAAACTCACTGCAGGAGACCTTCTAGACGGCTGAAGGTGGAGTTAGCAGAGGAATCCATTCGTTCATTCACTCCAACAAGTAAAATTCTCCATCAAACTGCTGATTATCTGCTAAGAGGCGTTATACTGAACACGCGTCATACGTCAGATCGCTTATGCCTGCAGGTTCTGCAGCATTATGCAGTATGCCGCTTCATTTTTACAGTGTAGAATCAGCTTTGCTTAAGTGGCCGTTTACATGTGCATATAGCAAATTACTGTGCGAACGACGCTTTACTATTCAGGGCGATTGCGATGACCTGAACCTGGCCATAGACAACGCGAACTGACTTGAGTCAACTCTGAAGATGCTCACGCCTTTGGGGCCTTTTGTTCGAGCAGTCTGCTCAAGATTTCTTACTCGACTTTCAAAACGCTGCCGTGGTGGAAAAAAGCAAAGCATCAGTCAGGAATAAGCTAATCACGTTCTCTTGTATGGATTTCGCCAGAAGATAATGATTGAAATGAGAGGAAGAAATCAGCAGATATATCTCAACAAGATGGTTTTTGGCCTTACGGCATGCGGCGTCTGCTCTTTGGAAGGCGCACAGATGCCACGTTGCTCTAAAGCAGTGTGAACAGAATTTTCCTTACACTGATGTTTAGCTGTAACAGAAAGCCTCTCATCCTCTTGAATTTATAAGCAAAAGGCACTCGCATAGTACATCGAATGTTTCACAGCACGACAAGACGGGCCACCAAAGATAGAACACTTAACCGAAGTAGTGGCAGCCAATACTCCTCTAGAATACGAATATTCCTCTTCTTTCTTGCGAAATCGAAACGACTATGACATTAATCGCTCAACAACAACAACAGCAAGAATAAGACAACAACTGCACATCAAATCCATGACCACTCTGAGGTGATGCTTTGAAAAAGGAATGAACACTTCACAGCAGAGAACCTACCGGTAGCAATTTATAGGTGCCACTACTCACTCTCTCTTTCCAAAATTCTCCAAATGCAATAAGATTTACTCTCAAACATACATCTACCATAGCCTCGCTTAGAAGCTCCACAACGAAAACATAGGAAACAGACTTCTTATGTTGGACACAGCAATGACAACAAATGGCTGCCATAATGACAAGGTATTTGCCGGATGCTGTTGCGTGGAATCACTAGTTAGCCATTAAACCAACTCGTGTTTGCGTCAGATGTTATTGCATTTAAATAATTCATAAAGCATCTTCGTCCACATCGAAGCTCTTGCTCTGATTGCACACTATTGATGTGTGTGAAGTCAAAATGAGAAATTAGGTGAATAAGTTAGCATGTGTAATCAAAGTTGTGGGATTTCCTCGATTAAATCGGTTCTTTTTGAAGAATGCGGTGAGGGAAGAATGTGAAGACTTTGAGGTGTGCGTGTGTATGGAGGGGGGAGGGAGGGGAGAGGGAGTTGAAGTCTCTTAGCAACGATTGACCTAACCAAAGATAGCGAATGTGCACGCTGAGTGGATGCGCACTTGTTTCTCGCTTGACGCTGAGTTGCTCATCTATAGATAATACTATGTTTATTTTTCGAATGAAGAAAATATGCTGTGACAGTTATGTGAAAACCTCGAATTTCAACTCACAATAGTAGCACCTTTATTTGAAGCTAAAGGAAGCGTGATAAGCAGCTGACAGTGATAAGTGACAGTGATAGTGACAGTGATAAGCAGCTCGAACACAGGAAGTGTTAAAGGTACTTTTATCGATTTTTTTTTCGCACTAATTAAATAGAGCGAGTGACGGGCTTTCAGGGAATCCAAAAAGAAGAGCTCTTGAAAAACTGTCGGGAAACCTCTCAACGATTTCGTACCACATTGGAAATCCGAAATGGTGCTTCTACAATAATTGGCCCATAAACTTAATGGAGGTGATGTGCGAATCAAATATTTACATATGCGACTTTATCGCAAGCACAATGACATTAATTATTTTTCCTATTTCTCGGAAGATACACTTGACGTATAATAAATTACCCACCCATGCAACCTTAAAAAGCCGATATATCTCCTCTACACTGCAGCATGAACTTTCAGCGTTTATATGTGTCATTGTTATGTCGCGGTGGTTCTGCCAAGCTCTTTCCCGTTGCTAATCGGGTATAGATGCTTTCTTTTATCGATTTGGGATGAGTGGATGGTTGGCATTCTTCCGGAACTTCGTTACAATGAAAGACTGCGGAAAGCTTTAAGTCTTGAGAAAATATGAGCGGTATTTCATTCATTGGCATGTGCGGATTTCTTGAAAAAGCTAGACTAAAGTTTCTCAGAACTTTTATTCTGTAGTTCCAAAATTTATAGTTAGGCATCCCCTTCCACTCTTGGTGGTTCATTTTCCTTGTTCGGCACAGTCATGACGTTTGCTTCATTAACGAGCATATTGTCGTTTCTTATTTTTGCAAGCTTTTCATCCAGCATTATAGCTAGATTTTAAGGAGTCGAAGCGATCTTTGGTAGGCGTTGAGAAATAGGCCACTTGAAGAACTTGCTAGAAGAAAGTTCAACTAAGCGCTGAATCTACTAAAGGGTTTTGTTTGAAAAAAAATGGAGTATGCTTTGGCGTTCGAATTTAACTTCTTTCTCCTCGACCAAAGCGCTTCCTGACTCAAATCACATCTATTCGGGTGCAGGCCTTCATAACCTGCGTCAAATCAGACGCGACCTCCATTTCGGAGGCACCTGTCAGAGCAAACCTCCTTGACGTTTTGCTCCACTTTCTAGAAACAAGAGCTCGCACAATCCCGCATCGTCTTCAGTTCTTGCCGTTGAACTTTTATATCTGATATCTCAACTAATCCGACCGCTTGCGAGTCCGCCACAATGTTATCTGCAAAACGCTTAGCGATGACCATACTATGGTTGTTTATGTGTCGGTCTATGTGCGCATGTGTCTGTGTGTTTGTCTGTCGCTTAGTGTCATCTCGAAAACCAAGAAAGATAGAGTGTCAGCCCGCCATTTATGAAAGGATTGCACTGGCAAACCACGATAATATTTGGAGGGATGGAAGTCATTTTCATCGTCTTTTATTCAATACTACTTTACTTCTTTTACCACCATTTCAGATGCAATCACGCAGAGATTGAGGACATCGGAAGTGAATTTGGGTTCCTTCGAGGTGAATTTAATACTTCCTCTGCTACTACTGTTTCAGGTTCATTAGTCTTATATGGCATTGAAAGGAGCTGAAATTGTTTTTTTTTCGTAGTGAATACCCTAGGCAAATTACAAAGTAGATATTTGCTTCATAACTTTGACGGTTGTTTGTACGCCTTTAAGGAAAGGCCTGAAATTTTTTGATCTTTGATTATTTGGGAATCCGGCTCGGATACAGGAGCGTCGTCGAAGCGCTTTGCCTAACTTCCACAGCTGGTAGTTGATAAATGAATAAGTTGACAAGCTTGTTGCACGCACATATCATTTCTTCCCAATCTGTGTTTCTTTTAGGATGGCAACGAGCACATGGAGGTTATCGGTCTGAACGAGCCTATTTTGGTGGAACTTCACGCATCACCTCTGAATAAGGAGAACGTTGCATTTCAATTGGCAGCTGCTCGCAAAGTATGTGCGACGATCACGAGGTATGTGCGCTCTTTTCTGTCGTTTATCCTACTGGGAAGTATTGCGTAGAAATGTGTCTGCACATCTAAACGGATGGCCAAGGTTTTTATTAGTAGAGAGGGATGGATGAAAATTCGAATGCGTCCTCGAACAATGTGTAAATACAGAATTCACAATATAACAGACTGTCGAATGTTCAAAGGTTGCCTCACCCGTCTGATTCACACTGGATGATTTTACGCGAAGAGGAGCACTTTTATGTAACAATTCTTATTAGATGCTTTCACGCTTATGTGACTTAACTATTTTTCCGAACTTGCTGGAGCAGTATGCTTACTCATGCGCATTGTGGATCCCGTTTCCAGAGTTATTCAGCCTTCCTCAGTGCAGTCCCATAACCGATAAAGTTTTTACTGTTACCGCAAAATCCCAGTTTCGAAGTGTGCTAGAGGCAAGACCTTTGGCGCAAAATGTACTTGTTATAAGCAGAGTAAGAACCCGTCGTCTCCGTTGCTCGTGGGCATGTTCTTGTGGATGCCACAAGTGAATATAGACTCCGTGACTTTGAAGTCAAAGGCGTTTTTAGGATGTTTCCGAAACCTCAAGGTTCATAATTTCCGTTGCAAGGAGAAAATAGTGAAGAAATGCTTTTCGTGAAAGGTTAATTTACCACCTCTATTTTCGGGCTTCTTCGAGGCGGTCCTGAGAGGTGCATATTGGCTTCCTTAACTAACATTGCCCAAAACGAGACATCACACGATTTTGTTATGTGATTGTGGCATGAATGTCGTTCCATAAACACACTGTTAGATTTATTCCTTGCAGGATGGCAGTGGAGTAGGTACAGCTACGAATCCAATCTGTTTGGAAGGGACGATTGAGGATGAGTTCAGATGTCATCCTCCGGTGGAGCAAATCTTACGTTCAATATGACAACACAGCGGGAACCCAACAAAGAGGCGTGTAGTTTCGTTAGCAACGTCCGTTATTCCTCTTCCCATCAAAAGAGAGTACCCATAGGGTGCTTCTGAGCTCACTATCCCTTGTCTCCTTTGTGCATTTTATTTCGGAATTGAAACGATACGACGATCCCGTTTGGGCAAACGTACTTCTTCCGCTCCTTCCTTCACATTCAGAGGGAATACCCGCAGTCGGATAAATAGAACTAAAGAAAAAGATGGGGTAGGTATTCGCGATAAATAAGGGCTACTGTGTGATCCAAATTGATCGTGAGTGGCCGTCAATACTCCCTTGATCGCATTAGGCCCCGGCAGTTGGATGTGCACTACAGGATAATGACTCGCCTAGTTGGTGTTGTCGATGGCTGCGAAACCCATCAGAGGTCTTTTGCGTTTAGTCAGAAAAAAGCAATTGCTTTGAAATGCGTTGAATTGTTAAATGCTGCATTAAATTTTTTGCTCGCTTCTTTCTGAGTTTCAAAGAAAAAGAGTCTTTAAGAATCTCGGCAGTTAGTTAAAGCCTTCTGAAGTGTATCCGCAGTGTTTGGAGTATTTGCAGCTTGTTTCGCCATGTTCAGCTTTATGGAACATTTCCGTCAATGCATGGTATTAAGATCTTTAAAGTTTTCATAATTTGTGCTTTTTTCATGGTATTAGAAACCTCTACTATTTTTGAAACCTCAGGCTCGTCTCATATTTCAGGAGCGGTTGCTGTGATTACTTCCGGCAGAGTACTACAATCAAACCGAGAGAAGTGGATGTGAAATTTTGTCCTGGGAATTCGTTACGCTTTTAAAACGAGTGCTGCTAGTGTAGAAGCTTGATACGAAAGTCATCGAGAATTGGTAGGTGGTTTAAACCGAACATGATACTCCTAATGAGGTAACTGTTTGGGAAGTGGAGCTCATATCGACGCAAAACCATTCGGGTATTGTGTCGGGAGCGCTAACCAACTTGTTTCGCACTCAGTTTCCAAACGCTCAGTACTCATGAAAAAACGTGCCGTTGCAGACGGAGGCATGTAAATCAAGTATAACAGACAGTGGACGGAAAGGTTTGACGAGGTCAGCTTCAGGCCGTCTCTCCAAATCAATGCGAGGTTTTGGAAGCGAGCATGGCAGTCTTGAAGAACACTCAGTGATAGGATCATCAACTTATATTGGAGGAGATGCACCGGTTGCCGGTCGAGGTTCTGGGAGCTAGTTGCTCGCTCACAGCGAAGGAAAAAGCGCTAAGTGTAGCAAACCTGGCGTTGCACTTGCACAAAAGGAAAGTCCCGTTGAGAAACTAAATATGTCACATGCTAATCAAGTAATGAAAAAGGTGGTTTTAAAGTTCGGCAGACGATGATTTTGAAGTGTTCTTCGAAGCTGATGCGTTAACTTGTTTCATGTCGACGATCACTTAAAATCTGATACCTGTAAACTGTTTTTTTAGACCCATTAATGTTATAAACGAGCACTGTACATGTGTTTTACATTTGCTGCTGACAGAACTTTTTTTTCTAGGTCCTTAATNTTATATTTATATTTATATTTATATTTATGTGTTTATATACACATATATATACATATATATATCAGCTGTCATTAAGGATATTAGTTGCCCGGAAGAAACATTAACAGGTGAAATGCTTTGCCGACCTTCCATCTCAATGTGCTTTTGCGAATGAAAACATTGGACGCTCGAAATGTACGCTGTTTGCGAATGCATTCAGATGGATTGCTCTCCAATGCATTGTATGGATACTGCGCCTTTTATTGTGTCCTCACGTTTCGACCGTCTTACTATTCGTTTTGGTTTGTTTACCGAATTCTGTGGAATTTTTTAGAATGAGTTCTACTGTGCATTCACCATTACTGTTGCGTTGTTAAGTGTCCCCTATCATGCACCGTATATATCATAAAATTTGAACATCAGGTGGAGGATGAACTTTCCATGGCAATAAGGGACCGTGTCCTTCACTTATATGTAATAAAAGAACAGAGAGGCAGTCAATGTTCCTCATGAAACGCTGCTCTCCTATCAACGAGTCCGAGGGATGCAGTTCCTTCGCAGACGTTTTATTTGTTAGGTTTATGTGATGTAAACAAATTCCTGTTACACTTCCAACAAATTCATAGTAGGCCATGTGCATTCAAGTGATTAGATGCTGTCTTAGGAAACAAGGATAGATTTTTACTTGGGGGTACTGATTTTCGTGTCCTCGCGTTACCCCAGGACTAGAATATCATCATCATTCGGTGTTTTGGCATTGTCCGCAGCACCATTGCGAACTTTTAAAACTCAAAGAACGAGGTGAGCGACTATGCTGTTTCAATGGTCTTTTGTGGGAGCGGACTGTTCCCTACGGCGGTTCATCGAGGCCAAGGTTGGAGGACACGAATAACACACCTAGCTTTGAGTTCAGACTATGTCTCCTTTAGTAGAATGCAGCATTTGCATTCTACTAAACCAGATTCTGAGACGTTGCGCTTATGAAAAATGCTACGCGATGCTACCAGATATACTGCTGTCATACTATTTTTCCACTTAAGATAATATTCGCCGTAGAAATTTTGCTTATGAAAGCCAGGTATAGCACTACGGCTACAGAACACAGGATGACGTGAGGATTTCTTCTGAATATGACTAAGGTTGTTATCTCATTTGCACAGTAAGTTTACTGAAACAATTTCAGAGTGGAGTTTATTCTGAATTAAACATTACCAAAAATGGAATTCAAAAACGACTGCAGCAAAAGCTTGCATCAATCCTTCGGGACCTAAATTGTGGGACAATATTTCGAAAAACATTCCGCCTCTTGTTTTACAAATTTTGAATAATTATGACCTTATAACTGCTTCCAATCATTTTCGCTATCTTTATCCAATTTTTCTACTTAATTTCTCTATTGAGTTCACCCTTCGATTTAAATTTCCATATTTAAATTTCTTGAACTTTATATTCGCTGCAGCTTCCGCTCTATCAGCAATCACCTTACTTTTTGGATCCCCATTCTTTTATGATGCGGAGGGAAGGACAGTTCCCCGATCTATACAGCTGAACCAACACGTAGCAAAATACACGAATGTAGCAGGAGGGATCCGCGATCTCAGTAATGTAATTCTGGCACTTATGCTTAAGGTTCACATATTCGGGAGAGGAGTATCGCGGCAGGCTTGGTGCAACTGACAGATTTTCACTCTTTGTCGTGCTACGCCGTTAATGACAAGCAACTCCCTTTGTTCCTTCCCTATCGTCCCTCAGGAATGGAGCGACAATTCCGGTTCTNAGATCTATCTCAAAGAATTTGAGCTTTCTTAAGAGTTTTTTTATCGCGTGCAGATATAATTCAAGAATAAAATTCGGTCTAGCGATCGAGCAGCAAAATATCGACGATTTGGAGAACATTTGGGGGGAAATACTTGGCAAATGAGGAGTCGATAGCCGTGAATCCGTTACCGCTTTGATGCATAGAAGTATGATGAACAAACCAGGTCGAAGGGGGACCGAGAATGTCGAGGCGTTCGTTGTTGCTCTGTGAGGGGTTGCAATCACATTCGTATAAATGAAATGTATCAACAAGTGAAGAAAAGTCATGTCAGCATGGGATTTCCTCGCAGACAAGTGGGAAACAGGTCAGCAGACGGGCACAAAACATTCTTCTTCAGAAATCCCCCTTTCTAAGCATTGTTTAATTGTCGTTCTGATCTACACTTGTCCACATGATAGCCAATTCGTTGATTCATTACGACTCACCCACTCGATCGCCCATTTGGCTATTCAGCTTGAAAACGATAGCGCAACTGTTCAACTAAACGGATGCGAAGTTCCACTAACATTTAGCGAAACTAGTAAACACAACACGAACGGTGATTAGAGTAAATACTTCTCAAATATCCGAGAAGTGAAAGAACGGATGGCAGAACTTGCCCTGGTGGTGCTGAATGCTTGTGTCATCGCTGTTTGAATTGCTGCCGGTGGTGTTGCGTTGTGCGGTGTACTGGAACCTATCTTCCTGGGAGTATTTGGGATGGCCGTTTTAGTTGCAGCGAC
This sequence comes from Baylisascaris schroederi, assembly GCA_006503575.1. Taxonomy (NCBI): domain Eukaryota; kingdom Metazoa; phylum Nematoda; class Chromadorea; order Rhabditida; family Ascarididae; genus Baylisascaris; species Baylisascaris schroederi. The sequence goes on from QEWY01003631.1 coordinate 14,245, forward strand.
CACTGGAGGAACAGATGGCACCGCTCTTTGTGACTCTATTGGTACCACAACCCCTTGCAGCACGTTAGGCGCAGCGACATCGACAAGTGGAATCGCTTCATTTGCCGACGAAAGAAGAGGTCTCCCTGGCGTCCTAAAGTTTCAGTACTACTAAATCATGAAGGAGTGTGGAACTCGCGTGCGACTGGTGATACATCCCCGAACTGCGAATATGCCCATGAGCTTCACCATTTTACGTTCCAGGGCATATAAACACTACTGATTTCCTTCTGAACAATTTGGGAAATTTTGGCTTCTTCAGGGAATTTTTTTCTGCCCGCAAGCTTCTACATTCAGATTTTTCGGTACTATGAATTGTTTCGATGCGGCTAATTTGAGCTGATGCTGAACTGATAACAATTCGTCGGATAACACCTGGATAAATAATCGCTTCAGTCTCCACAGCCTAATGGTACTTGCAAAGTATCTCTTGCGAATTCTGAAAGTATAAGTGAAGCGGAATTGAAGTTCGCCAGCGGATTTCTCAGAGAGACGCGTAGTGTTAACTGTCAACTACCGGTTTTTGTCGACAACCGGTAAGATTTGGAGGCAGTTAAGTTGAGCAAGTTCACATATTGTAATTCGAAGCTGCATATCTGCATATCAATTTTGGTTCATCCCTTTGTCGTGTTTTGCGGTGAGATGCAGGTTATTTAATCGTTTTGAAGGCCCCTTTTTTCTTGCGCATCGTCGTCGTAGGTACATAGAAATCACCACAACCCTCATTTTCTCTCGGCACGATTTTTTGGCGACATGTGGGATCTGCGGAAATCTTAGGCATATGAGATCTTGGCGGCATGAACACATCGTTGTCGTTGCGCATTTCTCTGCATTTTTATGCGCGACAGCGAGCGACAGTTATTTTCAGGTTAAGTGAATAGCTGATGAGAAGCTCAGTCATGCTTGAGCTACTTGATTTCCTTTCTCTTCTCTTCCTCCTCTTCTTACCTCCTCTCCCATTCCGTATCCAACTGTCCTATAAGGCACGTCGTCTTGGTGAAATAAGGATTGAAGCTAGATGCGAAAGCCATCATGCTTGGATAGGAACGGCACTGAAGGATCATTGCCTCTAACATAGGGAGACATTCTCGCTACACAGTCAATCCTCCATCCCTCTCTCCCTTTGCTCGGCCATCAACGCAAAGAGAGGAAATGCATTGCGAGGAGACTGCGGCTCGTTTCTCCACTTTCTACTTCAAGCTGGGACGACTGAATGTCAACTAGAGGAACATTGCCCATAATCGATCCAGTTTTGTCGATTTTGCTCAAGTACATCGAATGATTCCTTCACGTCGCATTGTGAGAGTGAACATCCTCAGGGAATTTCCCGCATTCACTGCAGCCTCCAACGGAATTCTACAACGCAGCGTTCCTGGTCCGCCATTGAAGTGATTATGCTGCCCACTGCGCTCAATTTGATTCGTCAACTACGCCATTTCCTGGTAACTGCTTTTTTGAAGCACCAACACTATTTTTGGAAATATCACGCTGTCGATGCGTTGAATAATTCACCCAAGGCTGTATTGTTGTCTGCCCATTCCTGAGTAGTATATACCATATTGCTCAACTTATAGGCACTTAGGAACAGATGTTGTGAGAGAATGTGACCAGATATTTAAATGGGTGTTACCTCCGAAGAGTTGGAACTATTGGATGCTACTCCAGCAGCCAAACCAACACACTGTTTCCTCTCTGACGGTAACCTATTTCGAAGGCGTTTCATGGTTCATGAAATGAGTGTTCCTCACTATGACTACGAACTTCTTGCAGATCATGGTAAAGATTGAATTTTTGATGCAAATACGTCCAGTAATTTTTGGTAGTTACGTTTCGATGGACTACAGCAAAGTCTTTTCAGTGGAGCTTTACCTCTGAAAGATCAAAATCTGAAAAATACTGTTTTGTGGCTCGCATTTTCAACCTCCCCTATTCCTCTCTGCTCTTTGAAGTGGATGGATTGCATGATTTAAAACCGGACTGATTTGTTATTTTGAATAGCTTTTGACGTGAGGATGACAAAACGCCATGTTCCCTTTCCTACGAATGCAAACATCGAAAGAACCATGGCTCAACTTGGCTCAAGCCCGAGGTTTCTAACAGAATTCAGATGTTTTTCAACACACCGACTATCGCTTCAAACATTTGAACAACCTTCAAAGACCTCGATTTATTTGCTTTTTAGAACCGAATTGAGATTTTCTAAGGTGGCACGATGTGAACGAATCGGGGAGTTTTCATCAGGGCACATAAAGTTGCGTGGATGTTGAGTCACGAATTCCTATTCACCCATGATGCTGTTTGCCTAAGCGACGAGGAGGAATGAGCTATATCCACTCGCTTTATAAACGCCCAGTTAAGAATTAGAAATGAAAGGGGGCAAATCGAAATATATACATGTCACCAACGACAACATTGTCGGCTTATTAATAGGAGCCAACCCATAGCATGCAGAGAATAGTAGGTGCCGCAAACTTCTAGCAAAGCTTGCCTAAACACACTGCGTGTTTTCTTCGATGAATAGCACGAAAATGTAATGACTCTAACTAACTTAGTGTCGATTTGTGCCACCGATTCAGGCGGACGTCTCTTGTTTCTCGCTCTTTGACTATATCGAAGCGATTGGGTAAGTGCTGAACGACGGCTTTTGTGCACTTCCACTTCAATCTGGAATTGCAGTATATTCATGGATCGGGTAACTCAAAAATTTCCCAAGCTATCGTAAATTTCATCAACCGCAGATTTTAAGAACGATTATTTCTTTAATTTGAAATAGCAGAAAATTGCAAATCGCGGTCTCACCATCTTGTTTCCAAACGGCGCAGAGAACGATTAGTGAAACCAGTCGTCGGCTTTTTTTTCTTAAGTTTGTCACCCAATTCGTACCCGACGAATGCACCGACGACAGAACCTCAAAAAGGCACAACAATACACCTATGTGCTTTCCAATCTGAACGACTATTCACACCAATATCTGATAGTGTACCTCGCTTTTGCCTAATGACAGTTTCCAACATTTACAAAAATTTCCTCACTAAGAGTTCAGTGATGCGGAGCGGCTGGAAAGATAGACACATCGCGAGGCAATGTCAACACCACAGTGTAGTTTCTGCAAATCATCGCGAAGAGCGCAAAATTGACTCGAAGCGCCTACTTTGTACGCCATCATGATAATGGGTGTTGTGGGTCCTGACGCGGTGAGACGCAGCATCTGCTCAGCTTTTATATCTCCACACTCGAGTAGGTTCTCTTGGCCATTAACCTTCCACACACGGTCCTGTATCACTGCATGAACGATCCATTTGTCTGTAGTTGACTGAAACCGCTGACTCGAAACAATGTAGAAAAAACAGACTCGCGTTTCTTGCTGCATTTCTATGAAACCTCAATAATTTTCCTATAGGCTTTAGACGATATCGAACGTAGGGGTGGTCGTGCCCTCTCTGCGCAAAGAATGAATCGGCTAATTTGGCCAATTGAGGACAAACGAAGGCCCTTAGTACAAATTCTTGTCGGGAAGCAGAATTGACGGAAGCAGGTGGGGAGATGTGCAAACGATTCTGGCTGGCAGACTCATTCTGTCTATTAAAATGAAAAGCAGTGGTTGCAATAAGATCTAAGGCAGCAGTGAGACAAGGTCGCACAGCATCACCTTTGCAAAATGCACTGGTCCTACTAGTCTTTGGCATCGTCTTAGAGTAGTGAAATTTAATCCACAAATTCCTTTGCAACATTCATTCACATGCCCTTTCAAGAAATGAATAAAGAGAAGAAAACCTGAAAAGACAGTCATATAGATTACATCTACTAATATCGCGACAATTCCTTCGAAAGTTGAATCAAACAACTGGGAACTCCATAGGTATTTTACAAATTCCGTGATCCAGCGGTGCAAGCCGAAATTATGGGACACAAGCCACACGCACGTATGTGAGCATGCTTGAAGAATATCACATAAAAAGCATTTCCTGAACAAGCACCACGGGCTTTACGCACTTCTGAAGTAAACTGAGACACCACAAGATGCTGATCGGCGCAGAGGAATATTCTCTGCAACAACTTATCGGTGAATACCATGTTATCTCACCTCTTCGAGAATATTTCGAAGTTTGCAGACAAGATACTCGCAAAGACGATCTTCGGCATCTTCACTGAGCTTGCGCTTGAATTCTTTGAATTCGTCGGTCTCTTTCAGTGAACCCTTTGAAAGCGTTTTTACAATCAAGTACTCTAACGACGAAATGATCAGCTAACATCAAAATTCCGACTAATTTTACTAGTCAGAATATGATTTCAAATTTGGCACACTTGGGAGATTGGCGCAAAATTTTTTTCCTATGAAAACAGATTGCCATGCCTTGAAATCGCAGAAATGACACAGAAAATTCTGGAACATGCACAATTTTCAGTTATGCACAAACATCGTTAACGTCCGACGTTTCGAAAAATTAAGGTTGGCAATTCTCTTGTGGCGTTTTCAAAGTACAGGGAATGTAGTAGTCAAAGAAGAAGCAGTTCGGTTAGAACGATACAAAGTTCATTGCGATTGCTTCAACTGCAGGATTCGGAAACTCACCCGACTCACGCAATCTTGAATGAGCCAGTTGGAGCTGTTTCCATGCATGAACAGCGACCCTCTTGCAGTCAAAAACTAGATCGCGATCTCAAAGCAAAGGAAATACTTCTGCTCTAATACTGCCTTCCTCGCCATCCAAGTCTGCGCCCTAGTATATTGCATGGCATAATGTCGCTTCCTCGGCATATAGAAAAAGTGAAAACTCATACAAGCAGGCACACTAAGCATGCAATCGGCGATACTCAAGGGGTTTGGACTCAAGAACCTATGCAGTCTACGGATCCTCAGAAGCTGACCGAAGAAGGAAAAAACCGACCGAAAAGAAAACAACTGGAATACTTTTCAGGAGCGATTTTAGAGAAAATGCTGCTGGGAGAATGTGGTGGAGAGTCTTCGAAAAGTTAATCCCATTTTTTATCACCATTAGTTTCAAGCTCAATATGTTCAGAATGCTTCGAGAATATGGACGCATTATTTAGTAGAATAATTATTGTTGATAATTTATAAAACTGCTGGTTATTTGGGTGGGATGTAAGAATCATAGAGTGCATCGGTAAAATGCGTTGAATGATTGGCCATGCAGGGGAAATTCAGTGCACAGGAGCTTGACCACGCATATGAACAGCCTGTGATGCCATTTGCGCCAGGTGCGAGCCGTTTTGGAGCACTGACGTGAGTGCAGTGTTCCATTTGCGATGATTCTTCATATTTCGTCTTTCGATATTCGAAGTTCTTGCTTTCATCTTATCTCCACATACACAAATTTCATTGAAACCGCATGTCACTTATAGCTATCGGATACCTCCAGCAGATCAATGAATTCGAATCCGCGCGCTGTCTTGTCAACGTCAAGTACGAAGTGGACATTCATCCGTCCCGGAGTGACTGCTGGTGATTCTGCCAATTCGCCGCTGCAATGATCTGATAGAGCATAGGTTTAGTGAAAGGATTTGCGAACGCGTTGGCAATTTGCCCCTGTGACAATGCTGAAACGCAGTCGCCTAATCATTCTGTGCTTCAAACATTTTTTGTTGGCTCATGCAGACATAGTGGGAACAAATGACAAATAAATCAATCCTTGCGGGTTTTTGGGCAGCTATATTTTCATTGGATCCATTCACATCTGCAGTTTTGTTAGCAGAGCGTATCCGTGATTGGAGAACGTTCCTACCGTGCGATTGAGATGCAGGTATTAAAACCCGTGCAATTTAATAAAACATGGCCTGTCAAGATGTTTTGAGCGCTCCACTTTTTACTCTCGCCTTTTAACTAGCGACAAGACAATGATCAGACCATCGACCTGATGTCCCTTAAACAATTGCCTATTCATCATTCAGCTGCTGAATTAATCGGTGTATTGGAAAATAGAAAAGTGGAAAGAGTTCATTCGATCAAATTCGACAGCATGTAAAATCGACTGCATGATGAGCGCACGTGTCTAATAGATCTTTGCATTTAAAAATCTCGGAATTTTTGCATCGGTGACAGCAAACTTGCAGACGGAAGTGCTGCGAGACTTGCAAGTTTGCGTCATCAATTAAAAAGTCTGTTCCCAGAGGCGCACATACGTCACATACCACTCTCATCAGGTAGTGTGAGCGATGCACATTCGGAGAAATTTTATCATGCTTATGGAGTGGCTGACTTCAAATCACATAGAAAACCCCACTTTGCGCCTCCTCTTTCTGTTTCAAAAATAGTTTTCTCTGATATTCCACTTTTGGCGAAAAGTGGTTGAGTTCACATTCCGAATCAAAAAAGTCTATGGTCAAACGAATATGCGAGTAGTGCATTCCGCGTAATGCTTTAGTTACATACTAATACCATTATTTACTAGGAGAATAGTGAATAATTTCTCATGCCTCTAATCACAAACTGCGTGCTATTTCCAGTACACGACACAAAGGTTCAAACTTATAGCTTCAACAAACTTGTGTGTCACAAGATATCTCCATAGGCACTACGGCTCACATTACTGCCAAAATTGAACGCTATCGTTCACTTTTTGAAAAAAAATTGACCGTTATCGCCCATTTTTTCACCAAAATTGACCGCTATCTACCGACTATCATAGTGATAAGGTGAAGGAAATCGAAACTGAATTATTCCGAATAGCCAGCGGTGACATTTATTATAACATATTGTATCACAAGAGCCAAATATGCTACTCTTGAATTCATTTCAGCCAGCAGAATGCTTGCTTTCCAACGCTTTTGTTTTTACACGATAACCATCATTCATTATTTAGTATCACAGCATAGATCACTTTCCCTACTGCTCATTCCCTTCCACCCTGTCCAAAAAACAGTTTCTCCTGCCGCCATATTTCGCACCCAAAGTGTCTGTCATAGTCGACCATCACTGTCACAATGGCTTAGCTTTTTTCAAAGACTTCTTCTCAGCAACGCAGGACATTTGTTTGGCTGCGATAGTATGGCGAAAGAAGCGTGAAATCGGGATACTTTGGTCAGTGTTTTTACCAGTAAAGGTTTAGTACACGCTTGTTTATCAAATCCGAACTGCTGTTAACTTTTTCAAGGAAGGTGAAACGCTCACGAGGTTGCTTTATTGGGATGCTTACGCTTTCGCATCATCACCTTAACTCCGGTCGCAGTCGGTGTTTCTGCCGTACCCGACTTTCGTTCACCTATCGCCTCCGCCGATTGAACGATGTGCATCTGCAATGCTTGAATAGACTTTTGTTCATAGTGAATTAATAAATTCGATTTTCCGTTCCATTTTACTGTCGTCGTCGAATATGATACAGCACCCAATTGCAACTGAAGCTATCAAAGGGGTACCAGAATATCCCCTTTTTTTAAGCACTCGGTAGTGTTCCACAAAAAAAGGACCACATGCGATTGCATGAAGAAAGGAAAGCCGCCGCTTAACATTGAGCTTACATGAGGTCCGCATGAACATATAGTTCAAGATTTCTGATGCTGAAAACAGCGCTGGCAGATTGCCAAAAAGCATATTTGATGGACATTTTACCAGAAGATACAAAACACATTTCGGCGCAACTCAAGACCTGCTGCTTTCACATGAAAGGAATATGTGTGAATGGAAAATTCAGAGGGAATCGCTGCATATATGGTAATAGGAACATGCCATGGACGCGCTCTTTGATGAATGAAAAGCTAACCTAATAGCGAACTTTTCAATCACGCGCAAAACAATGACACTCTTTTTGGCCATATATTTAAAAAAAACGTTTATAAGGAGAGAGGAAGTAAACACTAAAAGTACCATTTGAAGCATCGAACTTTCACTCACTTGGGAGAGTTCTGCTTACTTCTTGATAGCTGCCAATCGGATCTAATACTTCTTTATCGCTTCAGACAGTCAACACCTAGTGCTCGCATCTATTATCTTTTTTGTGAACGGATATAAAAAAACCGTCATAAGAGGATGTCCTGCCCCGTGCAACTGCTATCTTTCAGAGTGAACGATACTCAAAAGACAGCAGCACGTCGTAGATGCAAGCTCGCACCTCTTCAGTGTTGTTCCCCATGAGATCGCCCATGTGTGCCATCTTTTCCTCTTCCGGTATGTCATCCACATCCTCGCGTCCATAAAACGTCTGCAAAGGAATGCGAAGCTGGGAAATTTTGCAAGAAATTTGTGAATTCATACAGTGATCGGAAGGATGGGAAACTCGAGATTCGTCAACAGTTCACCCATTGCAGCTGAACTTTGTGTTGTGCGAGCATTAGCGAGCACATATCAAAGACCATGATGATGATGAAGGCATGTGAAATATCACATCGATGGCAGGTGGCATGGGACAGGTCTGAAGTGATATTACCGGAAGGATACCTTGACCTCTGTTTGTTCAACACTATTTTATCATTATTCCATTTCAATGTTTGGAATCGGTTTGGGGTGGATGAAGCTGTGATCTGCCTCGTCCCCCACTTTGCGACGGAAGGATCTCTTCACAGTCTACCGGGAGTGAATTCGTTCAGCTCTGGTCAGAAAATTCTCGATTTTTAAATCATCTGCTCACATTCGCTTTTGTGTGAGGGTTGTCCTGAACTTACTTCATTGTCTGTCATGGTCAACAAAGGCAAATTGGATTTTTGTCAGCAGGAAATAATGCCTTTTCAAAATGGCGTCATCATGTCACCCGTCTCGTATCTCCCAAGGTTTCAAGAGCTCGCCAGCTCCCTTACGCTCGGAAAAGTTTCGCTTTAAGGCCTCATTGGGCTAACTGTCGCTTTTTTTGACAGGGCCAACACCATTCTTGAAAATATCACGGAATCAGCGAACAATTTCAAACAACCATTTAGTCCTGGAAATGTTCTTATGCAGATATATTTACATGAAGTGAATACTTTAAAACTCGGTGCTCTATTTATATTCCACCTATTCCTCCCTCTCCAGACATCGAGGTTAATTTTTATCTCATCCACGTCTTTTCGCAGTCTTTCGCACTCTATCAAATGACACTAACTTCTCCTGGTCAGCATTTCTTTTCAGGTGATGTTTTCATTGTTCGAATGTTCCAGTAGGCTGTTTTTGTTGACCATATTACTGCAGGAATGAAACTTGACACACATGCAAGTTTTTCGGCATACCACGATAAATCCTGCTCTGATAGAACGACAGACATCGGTTACAAACCGTAGACATCCCATTTAAAGCGAACCTCAGTCGAGACCAGCTGCTTTTCTGAGATCTTAGTCCACTACCGACCTAAGACATTTGAGAAGAACAAAATTCTGTCAAAACCCAGAATTTTATCGGCGAAGACGTGCCGAAATTCCGGTTTCCCAACTAATTTCTGCGGTTGCAAGTTCTACAGACAAAAACTTGTCGGTTGATAAAATCTGGACAGAATTTTGTTAGGATTGACTGTAAACTATGATATACACTCACAAACGAACCGATGGAAGAACTGAAGGAAGGGAGCAAAAATTGATCGCTGTATAGATATATATGTTCGAATGAACAGTGCCAACCGCATAGCCACGTGTTTCCTTGGTTACGAAATGAGGACACGGTTGGTGTTGCTAAGTGCTGGTGGGTGCTCGGATACAGTATTCAAAACATTGCAATACATCATACCCGGAACCATCTTTATAAGTTTAAGTAGCCATGCGGGAAGAAAGCCAAGGAGTATTATGTGTGAATACGGCTGTTCATCAATCAGTTCGAGCAATTGTCGGCTCAGTTAATTGCTACTGTGATTGTTTAAATTCAGCGCTCTTGCCAGAATGACTGACGTAGGTGTCACAAATTACCTGTGCAAGTAATCTTATTGCACAATTTGGACGAGAGTTTCACGCAGTCAACTCGGACGGAAGTCTAACAAACTCACTAATAGTTACCATTAACTAAGAGTTGAAAATTGCCAAGTTTTGAAAGTCTGCAATACTCACACGGCTATTTGTTCTAGACTGAAAACTTCAGATGCATAATTCATCGAACCCGAGTTGCATCCCACCTCTCTTTCATAAATATTTACAACTCGATGCAATTTTTATCGAGGTAAAGATTGGGCATAAGACATCTGGGAGTTTCGCAGCATGTGAATACGGCACGTTTCCTCACAAACACTTACCTTCGTTCTGTGAAACTCTCTGATCGCGTATGCGATTGATATTCCGACGAAGATAATGAGAGCGATTATGAATGCCAACAATTGAGGCATATAAGCTGGCACATCGGTGAGGGCCATCACACATTGACCCATTTCTGCTAGTTATCTCTGAAAATCACGTCGTCTATCTAGTTAAGTGACAATCGCATTACTTATATTTGTATTTCGCATTGATAGGTTCAATGTGCGTGATGTGTTTGTTTCATTTCCTTTCTTTGAGGTCTTCGCCCATTCACAAACGAGTTCTCCGTCGCTACATCGGCGCGACATATAATGCCGCATATCATTTGAATATGTATTTACAACTTTAACATTTCCTCACACTATAGTCCACCATTTCCAAGAGAACGCATTTCAACTTAGTTGACGTATTTGCTTTAGTATTTGTCTTTTATGGAATTGTAAAAGGGTCATCCTGTGCCGTTAGCATAACAGTGATTTCGTGGCCCAAAATTATGTGCGGATAGTTACCAATGTGTGAACGACGCCTTACATCTCGTGTCGGTAAACTACAGCGTCAGATAATGCATAGATCCCAGAACGCATAGATCGCATAGATCCCAAAACGTCCTTTGACCACTACTACAATTGAGCAGTTTCGAGTGCATCCCAATTTGATGAATAGATCGGTCAATGTTTTTTCTGAGATAGTGCCATTAGTTACGAGGTACTTGCATCACTAAATATCTGCATGCTGTTTTTCCTTAAATTTGCGTTCCTGGTGGATTCTTGAATGTTTGGGAAGCCGGGTAATTTCAGGTCGATGGAGATCTGATTCTGAAAATCCCTCTGGACCAACTAGACGAGTTTCGATTCCAAAGAGAACAGTGGTGAGCAGAAAACGCCTATGTAGTGATCGAGAGACACATTGTGCACTGCGGTATACAGAAGAAAACACTCGGCTGACGAATTTCTTTAAGAAATAGTCGTTAACTGTCAATAAGGAGTTGGCAGTTAAGTCATCGTGGTTTTGAACCAGTTCTTACAAGCTAATCACATTGAGTATGATTCGCAAGTTGGCGATGCTGAGCGAATGCAAATTCCACAAGAGGAAATGGCGCACGTATATACAGCACTCGCTCACATTCCTGGAACGCAATCGCAGTACTCGTAAACCTGCAAAACCAGGAGGATGGCACTGCAAAGATGGAACAAACCGCTCGTTCGATCACCGCACAGGCAAAAATGAATGGAGTACACTGCAACAGTCATTCTGAACCTCTAACGATGGGATTCAAATTTTCTGTTTTCTTTCGGATGCCGTGAAAATGAGAATTGCGGAACATTAGCAATGCTCGCTTTCCTGCATAGGCAAAAAAGTCCATCGAAGTAATTTGATCTTCAACGATGCATACATTTAGAAAGGATAAGAATGATGAAGATGAACATCTGAATATCCTCTTTCTTGAATAAACTTCAGCGTTTTCTCCAGAATTTCCAAACTGACGCGGTCAACTCGCGGAGAGTTCATAGAGGCCGTAACACAAGAAGTGAGTCATAGATGCGAAGAGCGGTTGAGTGGAATGGGCCCGAAAAGAAAAGAAACAAATATTGCGCAGAGACGATGGGAAAATGAGGCGACTTCTGAAACTCACATCGTTTACTATCGTTAATAGAATACGGATAAAGCTATTAGGCATAGGCAGCCATTTGGAAAAGGGCAAGGACGGGTACATAGCGTACCAACCGCTTTCCTTCAGTTCGAGCTGCGATTGCGTTTCTGAGGCTCTTGAAAAGTAAATATTTGTACTGAATTAGATTTATTTACTTACAACGAGGGGGGTCCATTTTTGCAGGCCATTTTTGATATAATTTCAAACCACTCTCTCATGTTAAAAATGAACACATTTATTTCCTTTATTCCTTTAACCAGCATATGCCAATAATCGTATCTTTCATTTTCAGAGAGTAACATTTCACCACTAGGGATATAAGTGGCAGCCATCAAAGTTCAGGCACATGTCAGCTTTCTCCTCGCTTTTACTAGTATGCATGAAACCACATGTCATACTAGTATCTCTTTATATTTGTAGCCATTCATTCGCCTTCATTGAAAATTATTATCGCAGCTGACTGACACTGTGACCAAAGAATCACTATTTACTGAATTATTTATCCATTAAATAAACACAATTTAACGCCTCTCAAAGATAATTTTTCGTTTTCCACTGCTTACCGCGCGGTCGGTTGTGAGCTCCGACCAAACTTGTTGGCTCCGCTCAACCGAGCCACCCTTCCCAGTACCCTCACAGGGACAAAGGTGACCGAATAAGTCCCGACAGTCATTGAGCAACGACGGTGAATCGGCTCGTCAGCATCCGACGGGCAGGAGACGAGCCTAAGCTCTAACCTTCACGCGACCGACCTGCGAGAAGTAGAGGCCAACCTGAAGATCAGAGGAGCCAGCTGGATCGGAAAGGCATTGGGTCGCGGCAGGTGAAAACGATATGAAGAGACATTTATTCGTAATGAATGCTCTGTTGATTGAAATAAACAAATAAACAAATAAGCAAAGATAATTTTATGTTTCTGACATTTTCAATACTTATGCAAATTTTCCTCTTCGTCAGACGCTGAATGAATAAACAAATAAATAAAGAGGCCGTGATTGATATAATTGATTCTTGATGAACATATCACAATAGGATAGAAATAATCGCTTTTTGCCAATAGGTCCCTTGTGCTAAATATTATTTCTATAAAATAATGAAACATTATCGATCGCACACTCAACTGCTTTTCACGAGCAATTCTTCCTTGTCCTCTGTCATTATCCTTCATCACATCGTGCTGTAATCATTCCTGTCGTTCCGCTCGTCCTGGCTATGGCCACCGTGTATATCAATAGTAAACTACAGCGAAATTCGCATAATGAATTGCAGCATGATGAACACTTTCAGCAGAGGTCATGTTGGACCACATTAAATCTTTCGGGCCCTCAGTAAACTTTGAATCGGGACGGCCGATTGGTGTGCGAAGGCAGATAGGCCCATTGTACAGCAGGAGGTATGTTCCTACGGTGGGGAGTCTATTGCACAAATGCATTCCCTGCGTCGTATAAGAAAGAGGGTACATATTGTTTACAGAGACTTTGTTGTTTACAAGATTTTGTACTGTGTTATAGGCCACCTATTGCAGAGTTGACAGCTTTGCGTTGAATAGGTCTTGTTCGCCAAGTAACGCATAAAGACAAGAAGTAAATGCTGATATCTAACGACACGCTAACACGGAGTGTGATTTTCACTATCGATTTTCCAAATTCATTCGTCGACAACTTCAAATTCTTTGTGTCCTGCAGAATCCACCTCGCATTCCCCTTTCAAACAAGTCTTCTGTACACCATAAGATTCAGCAGTTACTTTCTAAATTTTGCACTGATTAACGAAGAAGACGTATGAATCACAAGGCTATTACCTTCACCCTAATCAACCCAGAATAGAGAGCAAAATGTAGTTAAGCTGAAAGATGTTAATATTACCTTCACCAGTCGTGCGTACCTGAGCAGCTTGAAGTAGGTCACTCGCTCCGTTAATGCCACTGATGAGGTGATTTATAATCTCAATAATTTCCTTCATTAAGTAGCTCGCATGGACGCTCTCACAGTGGATGCGGCTGTCTGAAGGAACCGTCATTTCAACTGCATTTTACCTTTGTGTTCTTATAACAAGTTTTACATGATGCAACAGAATTTCATATATAAACCGTGTCAGCGATATTTGCATTCAAGATGTTTTCCCAATCCTGGGATGCTATGCTCCCAATTAAATATTCGCTGATCAGCCGGACTTTATTTGAAAACGAAAATCGGATCGGCTAATCTCTTTTCACTTTTTTGCTTTATTGGCTAACAGCTGAAATACATTCGCTTTTTTTCATCCTTCACTCTCACCGTTTTTCCAAGAAGGGAAAGGAATGCGTTTTACCTAAATTAAACTGCACGAGTGTAGATCGGTTGTTTATCATACAATCCAAAGTTTCCATCTGTTACCTCGCGAGAAACTTCCTTCTTGTAGGAAATTTTCGTCTCCTCATCCTTGAGCTAGATGACTCATCTAATATGATTAAAGCGGGAATGGATGCTTCACGGACGGCATTGTGTCTCGACGGGAGACATACCTGTTCGATTCTTCTGTGACAGACCAAGTGATGGAACCTTTTGTTATCAAAAAGTTACCTTTCTGACGATCAGCTTAATTAGCATTTTGACTTAAGAGACCAACTAACGGACTGGCTGATGTGACAAGTAATAAATGATAAGATTCATGTGATTGCAAACAACTGGCACGTATGCCTCA
>QEWY01003641.1:0-27880 GCA_006503575.1 Baylisascaris schroederi
TAATAATTGCAGCTGAAAGAATGCCTCGAATCGTATGGATATTTTGAAACGGAAGCGGAAATGCAACTACGATTAGAAGTGTTGGGTAGTATCAATTCACTTGTGAAACGATGGGTACGCATGGTATCTGAATCAAAGGTTTGCTTTTTTTTTCATAGAAATAATGCAATTTTTTAATCGATTCTTAGATTACATAAGTGATTTCGCAGTTTATTTGCGTTATTGTGAGGTTTTTATTGCTGTTTGATTATTAGACAGGAAGTTTTTTTGAAGATTATCAATTTTTTTTTGGATATTTGAAAGTACTCTAAAGATGCATCTACCCCTTTCTCATACATTAGGAGGTCTTAGCTTTAAATGCATTTCATTCATAATGCCATATGTAATTTTTCTCTTCTTATGAAGCATATGCTTATATACTTTCAGCAAATGTCAGCAAACGAAGTGGAAACTGTTGGTGGGAAATTATTCACATTCGGCTCCTATCGACTTGGTGTCCATACCAGAGGTGGATTTCACATTTTTATTTACTTTTTAATTATTGTTTATAACATTTTGATTATGGTATTGGAAGTGATGCTTTTTAATGACTGTTGAGCGCTCGTTTCGAAAAACGCTTTTATTTTTATCGAGCAGATTTGCATTTAAGTGATTTGCATATTTGCATGTGAATATGTAAATGGACCTTTTATGGAGCGAAAATGTCCTTAAATATGGACATCGTTAAATAATTATCATTTTAGTTCGAGGGGTTTTTTGCATTCATTTGACTCGTCATGCATCCTTTTCAGGNTATCGTTATAGCGCATATCCGAATTGTGGCATTGTATCTAATGATGATAGGTAGGAGGATAGTGCTTTGGAAAGATGTCTTAAGTGTAATATTATAGCCTTATAAACGGATTCCCAAATGAGTTGTTTACCATTTCGGTGATTTTCTGCTATTGAATAATAATATAACGAAGAGGATTTGATATGCGGTGATTAGAATTACAGTGGATGTTTTAGGATCCGAATACAACGGATTTGCGTCAAGTACAAGACGCTTTTGTACCTGTTATTAAGTTGAAGTATCGCGGCATAGAGCTTGATATTCTATTTGCTCGACTCGCACTAACAAAGGTACCCGATGACCAGCAATTGAACGACGATAGTATACTCAAGAATCTCGATGAGAAAAGTGTCCGTTCTCTTAACGGTATTTTTGTATTTGCTTCTTTAACTTTTTTAATTATTTATCTTATGTTAGCGATTTTTGCGCTGATATTACCAGTCGACGTTAGCGTAAGAAAGATGGATCTATGCAGTTGGAATATATCTTCCTTCTTTTTGCCACCTCTAGGGGAATTATTTAAAATTATTTAATTTTTTCAACGAAACTCTGCTCCTTCATTGAGAAAAATCTGAACAAAATACGACGAAAAAACTTTGATTCGAAGAAATTTACGCTTTCCTTTATCATATAATTCGAAACTTTTCTCCCACTGGAACATGATTTCGCGATTGGCGATCAGAGCTCCTCTCCCCACCCCTTTCACTTCCCGTTCTTCCATTCCCGAAGGTATTTTATGTTAAATGCCAGTGGCATATTTGTCTTTGATCGCTTCTGGACTAGATTTGCTGAACGAAGTTAGTGCAGCGATTGCTGTCTTCTTATTTTAGGTTGTCGTGTTGCCGACGAAATTCTTCGATTGGTTCCCAACATTGATACATTTACCTATACGCTCCGAGCTGTCAAACTCTGGGCAAAGAGTTCGTTGTTTTTTCTTTTGTTTTTCTTCAGGCTGTCTTTAGTCGCTTGACTGTGGCAAGAGAAGTCAATACCACGAGAATATTTTGACTTATCAGTCTTGTGGCGTTCTAACCTGTTTTCGCGTTTTTCTGCTCCTCTTTTACACCATCGTTGCAATGTTCCAGTTTTTTCAGTTTTTTTATTCGCACAAAAAGGTGATGCGAGATGCTTCTGTGGCATACGTTGCCTATGCTGTAAGCAAGGGACAGAATTATTTTATTAAATATGCATTCAGTTCATCGTTCAAAAAGATTGGCAATTCTGGTTATAGGTTGTAACCATTTTGGAATGTAATCAAAGGCGTGGCTGGATCCATTTCGTTAATTTGTTTGTTGCTTCTGCTTGATGAGTGTTTCACAGTTTAGACCACGGTATTTATTCGAATGTGCTCGGTTTTCTTGGTGGTGTATCATGGGCAATCTTAGTCGCACGGACATGCCAGCTCTATCCGAATGCGGCACCAGCCAAACTCATTCAGAAATTTTTTCTCGTCTTCACAAGATGGTATTCCATTTAAAGTCGTTTTCTTTGTTTATTACTTTACGTATATGAAATAGCAATCTGTATTGCGTACTAGTAGCTATAAGTGGTAGGTTCAGCAACTTAAATGATGGATA
The DNA here is from genome assembly GCA_006503575.1 of Baylisascaris schroederi. Lineage (NCBI taxonomy): Eukaryota > Metazoa > Nematoda > Chromadorea > Rhabditida > Ascarididae > Baylisascaris > Baylisascaris schroederi. The sequence goes on from QEWY01003641.1 coordinate 2,410, forward strand.
CCACCACGTTTATGCTATCACTTCAGCGGGGATATGAACTTTGGTGCTCATTTAAAGCGCATATTTTTTTTACTTTGTTCGCTTTAAGCACAATAATATGCGTGGATTATAATTTATTGAATGATTTTTTTNAAATTATTTAATTTTTTCAACGAAATTCTGCTCCTTCATTGAGAAAAATCTGAACAAAATACGACGAAAAAACTTTGATTCGAAGAAATTTACGCTTTCCTTTATCATATAATTCGAAACTTTTCTCCCACTGGAACATGATTTCGCGATTGGCGATCAGAGCTCCTCTCCCCACCCCTTTCACTTCCCGTTCTTCCATTCCCGAAGGTATTTTATGTTAAATGCCAGTGGCATATTTGTCTTTGATCGCTTCTGGACTAGATTTGCTGAACGAAGTTAGTGCAGCGATTGCTGTCTTCTTATTTTAGGTTGTCGTGTTGCCGACGAAATTCTTCGATTGGTTCCCAACATTGATACATTTACCTATACGCTCCGAGCTGTCAAACTCTGGGCAAAGAGTTCGTTGTTTTTTCTTTTGTTTTTCTTCAGGCTGTCTTTAGTCGCTTGACTGTGGCAAGAGAAGTCAATACCACGAGAATATTTTGACTTATCAGTCTTGTGGCGTTCTAACCTGTTTTCGCGTTTTTCTGCTCCTCTTTTACACCATCGTTGCAATGTTCCAGTTTTTTCAGTTTTTTTATTCGCACAAAAAGGTGATGCGAGATGCTTCTGTGGCATACGTTGCCTATGCTGTAAGCAAGGGACAGAATTATTTTATTAAATATGCATTCAGTTCATCGTTCAAAAAGATTGGCAATTCTGGTTATAGGTTGTAACCATTTTGGAATGTAATCAAAGGCGTGGCTGGATCCATTTCGTTAATTTGTTTGTTGCTTCTGCTTGATGAGTGTTTCACAGTTTAGACCACGGTATTTATTCGAATGTGCTCGGTTTTCTTGGTGGTGTATCATGGGCAATCTTAGTCGCACGGACATGCCAGCTCTATCCGAATGCGGCACCAGCCAAACTCATTCAGAAATTTTTTCTCGTCTTCACAAGATGGTATTCCATTTAAAGTCGTTTTCTTTGTTTATTACTTTACGTATATGAAATAGCAATCTGTATTGCGTACTAGTAGCTATAAGTGGTAGGTTCAGCAACTTAAATGATGGATACCACCACGTTTATGCTATCACTTCAGCGGGGATATGAACTTTGGTGCTCATTTAAAGCGCCTATTTTTTTCACTTTGTTCGATGTACGCACAATAATATGCGTGGATTATAATTTCTAAAGATTTGTATGATTTAAAGATTATTGAATGATTTTTTCAAATGAATTTCTAAAAGAGGTTTTATATATAACAGTAAATGATTTTTGATGCAGTTTTTATCGTTTAGAATTCATTCTGTAGAAGTAGTCATTTTATTTGGGAACTTTTGCTAATTAATACTGGATGAAAATTTGCGCCTTTTCTTGCAAATTCAGCAGTGTATAATTTTGGTCGAACAAGCTAACGTTTTTGTAGCGTTCTCATGAATTGTTTAGAATTTGCTTTAGGGGATTTAAGATTTTTTGTGATATTAGATACTGTGATGTTAGATACTTTGTGGTGTTAGATACCTTGTGATGTTAGATACCTTTGAAGCCGTTGTCTATTTGTTAGTAGTGCGCTTTTTAAAAGAATGCCTCCAGTTTTACATATTGGAAGTATACGAAGGTCATCTGTGGGTTAGTATTTTCATAGTTTTGCACGTTTTGAAAATTTCCTTGTTGATTTTAGGCAATCTTACATTCTCCCTTTTCTTTATGGAGGAAATTTTGATGGAAATCACTGGAACTGCATACATAAATGTGAAAAGATCGATGAAGGTTGTGTAGTACGCTGCCGGGTGGTTTGCGGTGCCATATAAGAGTATTGAACTTGGAAATCAGAAGTAAAATATGGTCTTGAAGTGCCGATGCAGCTTAAAAATATTGTCATCGATGAACATGTTGATGAAAATAGTAGCAATATGTGACCCTCATTACTCAGTTTTTAATTACTTGAAAAAGTTGATAAAAGCAGGCTGCTTTTTTCCAGCGTTTTCTGTCTGCGCTTATGAGTTGTTTTCATATACCCCAGCCAAGTGGTCTGTTTGGAGCTCACCCAGATAAAAATGACGGTTTTTATGAGGTGTTTGCGAAACAGGTTGATTTTTTTGAGCTTTGTGCGGGATGCATCAGGCGAACACACTTCGATTCTTACTGTTTTCCATTTTTTGGATTATATATGTTTGTGGATAACTTTGCTGGTAGTTAGCTGAAAAGTTTATAGGTAGGTGGTAAATACCACATTGTTATTGAATTGCTGAATTACATAATTATTGCTTCTAAACTACATAATCATCACCATTAGTTTAGATGACATTGGCGCATTATTGCTTTCTTTTTTCTTCAGGGAGTGGCCACATCCCGTTTTGCTCAAGGATTGCGACCAGACATCTCGACCACCTGACATGCAGTCATTCCAGGAGTTAGTGTGGGATCCGAGAACACGTTCTTGTGATCGGTTGGTATTTTTTCGGGAAGATCATAAAAGTATCGAGGCATATAATTTAATCGGATATTCACCTTATACATGGAGGCGATGTGAATATCCTAGAATTAGCAATAGTGAAATATTTTTAGCACTTTTCCTGCTAAGCCATATCAGGAATTCTTGTTCACAAGCATGAATGGACTCATTCGAATTAATGTTGCATTTTGAATTATCATAATCGAATCTGTTTTCATTGCAGCAATTATTTTCAAAATTATTAGTTGTTCCTCTTGAGTTGTTTTAGAAGTCAATGCTCTGAGTCTTATAGAATTTGAGATGAAATGATATAAACTTCTGTATAAAAGGACTAAAAAGATGTTTTTCCTCGAATATTATCCAATTTAAAAGCAAAAATTAATTTTAGATATCATTTGATGCCGATAATAACACCAGCATTTCCCGAACAAAATTCAACATTTAATGTGACGAAATCAACACGACAAGTGATTATGAATGAACTCGAAGAAGGTTTGCTCCTGTGTGTTGTTTTTTTTCTCATCTGTTATTTTGAAGTTTTTATTTCATCCGCTTTGTGATATCTGTTTTTTCTTTTGTTTATTATTTCACTCATTTTGTATTGCTTCTTTTTTAAATTTGATTTAGTCCTTTAAGTTTGAGTCAATGAATTTAACGATATTTGAAATGCACTTTACTCTCAAAAGTTGCTCACCCATTGATCACTATCGTCCATTACTGGTTTAGTTTGAAGGTTATTTGAATGGTGCTAATTCAGGTCCTCTGTTCCCTTAATTACTTCTTGTTTTATCGATTAATTATTTAATAAAGTGTGGGTCAACTCTGTCAAATTGCTTAACTAAATAAGCTATGTGAGGAAAATGCCATCATCTAGGAATCACTTCTACAGAAAAAAAAATTTCAGTTTTGCTTGAATTGGATATGACTGGAAGAAATACTAACGATATGTCGCTCTTTTTATATTTCTCTTCTCTCTCATATTTTTGAAAAGGGAAAATGTTGAGAGTTTTTTATATGAGAGGGAGTATATTACCGGCTATTATTGTTTTCTTTTCAGGTCTGGCAATAATGATCGAAATAATGTCTGGCAAAGCAGAATGGTCGAAGCTGTTCGATGAGGTGAACTTCTTCTCGCGCTATAAGCATTTTATTGTGCTTCTTTGTGTCGCTGCGAACGAGGTATTTAAAACGTTTATTTATTTATTTATTTATTTATTTATTTATCGAGAGGATTAATAATAAGTTGAAGTTTCAAAACAAATAATATCTGCAAGTGGGCGCATTAAAATGGCGCAATTTGAAGAATGTCTCTTTCATAGATTCAAAAAATTGATAGCTATACATAACATCGACACGTTTGTTACTTATTGGGGCTGAGAAATAAATCTGATTCGAGTGTCATGCTTTGCAGAATGACCAATTGGTTTGGAGTGGATTAGTTGAGTCGAAGATTCGTCACCTTATTGGCAGTTTGGAACGTAATCCATGCGTCAATTTATGTCATATAAATCCTCAGCATTTCACGCCGATCACTCCATTACCGATCGAAGTATCCGTCGAGTAAGTTTCTGTTTTTAGATTTTGCAAAACGAGAGAAGGAAAACACTAAAACTCCTTATGTGCACAACGAGGTAACCTTTGAGGAAATTAAAATAAAACTATTTTNCATATATATATATATATATATATATATATATATATATATAACAGGTAGCTTCCATTATACATAACATTTATGGTTTCATGCATGTAATGAATGGCGAATAATTGTGAATATCAAATTTCTATGAAAATCCCTTGAGATAGAATGCGAGAAGAACATTGAGGGGCGCAGATTTTAGTCTTTTAGGAAGTGGTTTTGATTTGCCGTTTTGATTACTTCCTACATTACATCAACATATGTTCTCTTGCATGTGATATGTCAAAGCATAAAGCTCTTTCCTGGCTCGGTGAAATCGTTCCAACGATATGAGGCTGGTTTCACTAGATTTTCCCGTCACATATATTTCCTTTCATTTTTCTACTCTATTGTTAATGGGGCCATATTGTCTTTTAAGTCTTTGAGGAGAGAAGAACGCTTTTTAGATGGAAGGGTAACTTTGAAATGAAGTCACACCACCAGCAACAGGGTTCTTTTGGTATTTTCCGGCAGATTTCTATAAAACAATAGGGAAACTATAGAACCGTAGACTTGCTGATTTTGTGTCCTCAGTCTTTAGGATGATGTCAGCTTTCCGATTACTCTATTTCGTCGGTTTTGACACACTCGGATTCGTTACTGTTCTTCCACCCTTGTTAAGCGTTCATGAAGTATTTGACTTTGATGGCCGTAAATGAATGTGATCGTTATGAAGATGTGATTTCAGAAACCCGTGCTGTCAGCTGTGGTTCATCGGTATGGAATTGAACAAACAGCTGAAAAAGAACATTGACTTGACAGATGAAATCCAACAATTCAACGACGCAGTGATGCGAGCTGCTGATTTTCAGAATGTTTATTGCCCTGGAATGGCCGTAAGTTGTTTTATTCTCTCAGAGTGACGTCGTTCTTAGTTTGTTTTTTATGCGTGAGGAGCGGTTTGTTGAAAATGATAAGAGACGGCAACATGTGGATTGCATCGGGTCAGTGGAGAATCCTGCAAAAGTGTTGGTGCATTTGAAGTGAGAGAGGAATGCAAAATGCTTTTTGGGGTGAAGAGATGAGTTCAGTTACTGGGAGTATTATAATTCCACATATCACATGATAATAATTTAACGTACGCAATTTCGATAGCAGAAATTTTAGGTGTTACCGTCGTATGTGCGTCGAGCCGATTTGCATCTTTGGTTGTCGAGGAGTGAGCTATCGCGAGGACGAGCTGCATCCAGGAAGAATAGAATAGTTGCGGCGTTGAATGCTTCGTCCCCATTACACACTCCCCCCTCGTCCCAAAATCCATCGCAAAATTCGAATATCTCATCGAGGGACAGACGCACTTCCGCATCTTGCTCCATGGTACTTGCTTCATCATGCTTCTCGTTCGCTGCTAAACTCTTTTGTGCTGTCTGCTTAAGCTTGAACTTGAACTTGAACTTGAACTTCTAGGTAAATTGCAGCGTAATGTTATGCTTTATTGAAATGATTCCAATATAATGATCTCAGCAAATATTTTCTTAATTTGATCATTGTTAGTGATGTGGGTCTTTCCTCAAGCTATAGTTTAAGTTAAATTCTATCTCTGATACTGATATACTGCCGTTGGGAATTTGTGATATAGGGTGGAAACTGTGCATGCTCTTGTTGATGATAATAGTGGAACGAAGTTGTTGATGTTTTGGTCGTCATTAATAAATAGATTAAGAGCTCGGCTGATATATGTTCTCGCACATTCAATGCTCATTTCGCATACAGAGCGTTCACTCTGTCTACTTTCTTTATGGCGCTTCTACAACTTCGTTTCTACGTTTTCCATTTTCTATTCGAAATCGAGGGAGAGGGGATTACCACACCTGTTGAGACGGTTGATGAATTCTGAAAGCGTTTCATAATTTCCCAGTGGTATGTTATGTGCATCTACAGAAGTTTCTGAGTCGATTGTGATGTGTGGTAATTTAAAATGCGCAAAATAACAATCGGAACGCATGATGGAGTGGTTAACTATACGTGAACTATTGACTGTAGTTTATTTTTATGTGAAATAATGTGTGCAATTGGTAAGTGAGAATAATCTTTCAACGTAGTTTTCGTAGAAACGAAATTTATTGAAAGCCGACATTGTTATTGAACAGGTATATTGGTGATTTACTAAGAAACGTCTTCTGAAACGGTGTTTTCATTGTTACGTAAAAGTCAACGTAGTTGGGGAATGCTAGTTGTTTATTGTACATCTTTAAGTGATTGACATAGTTTACATGTGTACGCTTTCAGAACAAACTACTGTTTATGATCATGTTCTCGGGAATGAAACAGAACGCATGTTGATGTCCTTTTCTTTAAATAGAGGGGGAGATTCGGGACGGGAACATGTGGGGTGGGACATGGAATAGTTGCAAGTTATGAGGAAGTATAGGAATTGATTATTTATGACATTATTTTGCCTTCGTTTTTCTTTTTCTTAAAATCCATCGTTTATCGGCGATGTGGTTCGCATAAATTTTCGTTCGATTTTATTCGCAGATATTGTGCTGTTCCGGAAGCCATCATGCAACAGTTTCATTGTATTGGTTTTTAGCCGTAGTAAGATCAGGAATGCCGTAGGAAGATGAACGGCTAGCCGAGATAGCTTCCGGCTTGAAAACTGATTGTCATATATGGGCTAAGTAATCGAAAATTCAAATATATATATATATAAATAATATGTATCTCCTTGATTATATAAGTGATATTTTCTTGAAGATTTTTTATCCAGACGTGTGATTGCATTTCAGGATGCAGTATCATCGTCACTCTCTGATCCGAGTGTTTCAAGCAGCACTCAGATGGCAAATATTGAATTGCAAGCGACTCTCACGACGGCCACATCTGCCCCACAAATGAATGAGATATCATCGACTAAACCAAGCAACACACAAGGTTCAATTTCAATGCTCGATCATCTTGCTGTGACATATTTTAATCTTTTTTTGCTTTCAAGTTGCAGTTATTAACGGCTGTGGTTAAAGCAATTGTTTATATGGTTGCATCATTTTCGAAGTCTTTTTTTTGACAAGTGGGTTTTTGACGATTGAGTGGAAAAATAAAAAAATTTGGTTTGAATATAAACTCAGAATAAATTTTCTGGGAATAAAGTTTGTGAGTGAAACAAATTGCATGCTGAATATGTTATCGCATTCTGATGATGAAAGATCGGTGTTGAACACCTAAATGATATCTTCAGTTTTCGGTTATTTCTTTTCACTAAGTTTAGCTCTCTTCAGGATCGTTGGAGGCGTGTTTTAAACGAAAGTTGTAGCTAAAGACAGCTCTATGACATTTAATCCGAGAGTGATCTTGCGCAGTGTTTATATTTAATCAGTGCATCATTTAATGCTTAAATGATTCGTACGTTGTGGTGAAATACCGGCTGGTTGTTATAATTTGTGCTGAGAGTTAAGAAATTACGATTAAGGAAGGTAGGATTAGCTGGCACTAAGGCGAGACAGGTGGCGCTGAGGTCTAACATGCAGCACTCACTCCCTTTTACGAACTTTCGTGCGTGTGTATTCATTCGCCATTATTGATCTTCATCTTAACATAGCGTTCGACTAAGAAATCGATTGAGACGTTACCTACTAGTTGTTCTAGTTCACAGCCTCAATAGAGAAGGATGTGATTCTCGCGAGGGAGAGTATTGCGTCGGACTAGATTAATGCATACTTTGTGGATGACAAGAAGGAAAAACCTAGAGTGAGTGTTCCTTCAGATACAAATAACGAGCGTGTTTCTTCAACGACCGTCGAATCGTCTTTCTCAGCTGCGTTACCTGCAGCCACGGTAAGGGTTGTGACGGACATTCCGCTGAGTGGAGGGAGTCCCGACAACAGAAAGACTTCCACTGTAAGTTCTGCTATGCGCTTAGAATTTCCTTCTCTCGATAGCTGTACAGTTAAGATCGATCACTGAAGCTTACGAGGGGTCAACAAAAGTAAAAAAAAAAAGTATGAAAATCCTGGCAGCGTTAAAAAGATATACAGGAGATTCGCCGGTACCTAGGGTTTTCTAATTGAACGACAGAATCTTTGCGAATTTATGGAGAGCACAGAAGATTGCTTGTATTCGAGTGCCTCATTCGCCTGATTGCCAATCATTTCGTTATTACACATGTGCCGAAACTTGGGAGGTTTTTACATCTGGCTAATTAAGGGAATTTTGTCGTAACCTTTTTATCATTTATATCTTCTTTATCACTTATAATTGCTTCTTATTTGATTCAATAGCGTTTTATTGCCATTTACTGTTAAAAACTCGAAAAATGAAGCAGAAAAAATGAAGCAGGTAATACCTTTTGTTGCAGAATTCATCATTGCTGCACAGCCGATCCACTCCCAATATGGATGGTATGTTTGAATAATATTTGCTTCTAATATATGCATAGTACAGACTTTTCGCTATCAAATCTCTAATGTCGGCTAATATGTCGGTTGAAACTAGACATTTTGTCGACGAAATGGAGGGTATCGATCATTGCTTTCTTTGAATGGTTTGGGCAATATGATTCGTAGCGTTTTTGCGCTAATTCATAATTCATCGGCTGGAATTTGTTGCTATTTTGGAAGTTGCGTTCATCTATCCGGCATGAGTATTCATGCTTCGATACCCAATAAAAGTACACTGTCCCACTTAGCAGTTATAATTCGTAATCATACATTAAGCCAAACAGAAAATAGGCCATTCTGAAGTATTTAACATCAAATAAGATTGTCTCAGTCTTTCGCTCTAAAAACCGAAAAAAGAAATTCCCCAATATTTTTGGTGTTTGTTTGATGTCAGATGACTGCGAATGAACGAGCTTTCTCGCATCTGTTTGTCCGTGAAAATGCCTTACCCTCTAGTTCAAAGAAAACGAGTAGAGGACGTTGTAGTTGAAATCAGTTATTTATTAGATGCTTTTTGATGTTTTCATCAATTCTGCTTCATAAATTACCTATCTAGCAAAATTTTACATTAATTGCGCATTTTGCGGTATCATTATTAAGCATTGACTGTGCTACGACTTATGTAACTACATACCTGTCGTGCCTTGTACTAATTCAGTCATCTAATGTGTTGGCGTACGAAAGATGAGATCTATTTAAGCGTCGGCGACATGCGATCAGCAGCCAGCATTGCAGTTACCAGTGTCGAATGTTAGCAAGCTCAACTCAAGTCATGTGTCCAATGGGAATGTACCACACACCGATGACTCAACGGTACTGTTAATCTACTTCAGGTCCTCAGTCAGGATTATAGCTGTGGGGTGTAAAGGGGAATCGACGGCCGTTTCCGGTCATTTTTCTGGGATGATGGGTGCGTAGACAGCAAAGACAAAGCCGTTGAAAAAATCGCAAGTACCGAATATTTTCAGGTCCTTAATGTGTGAATTGAAAGACACTATGGTCATAAAAATTTTTACTAAAGTCTATTTCCTTCATTCGTTTCATATGTAGAATTCCATCTTGGCCTATCATTTGAAGGCTTTTGTGAATAGAGGTTCATTGTATTGAAATGGGATTAGCATATAGTTGATTAGCGCAAAAATATAGGAAACAAGGAAAAGAATCCACGACGCATCTGAGGTGACAGAGGTGGAAGAACCGCCGGTGCGTGCAAGAAGATCAGACACTGAATCACTGCTTAGTTCGAATGGAGCAACATTCGTCGAACATCGAGATGTTAGCATTTTTCGATCATCTTGAACTGGTTCTATATTTTGAAATTCTAAATTAATTTTTATGTCTGCGTAAACATTTAGTGTTGTGTTTTATAGGTGACGCTTGTTTTTTTTTTTTCATTGGTAACAAATTATAGTAGTGTTGTTTGAAGTGATCTTTCAACGTTGTATTCCATAATTTAGAAAATTCTTTTGAAAGGCTGCCATCCATCGACAATACCCGATAAATTAGAATCCGTCCTAATCAAATGTAAGTTGAAAACTATCAGTTAGAGAAATACTTTTCTGAATTGGGTAATAGGTAACAAATTCTCGCTCAACGCGCCTTTTGAGAAAAAACATTTTCTGCCATCGAAATACTTCAAAGACAAAAATTACGAAGTGTTATTCCATATGTTTGAGATTTTAATTCGATGTTGTTAGGAAGGGAGGATCGAGTGCTAGCATGGACTGCTGCCCTGCCCATCGTGCACCTTCTTGCAGAGAACCTTCATCACAGCATGTTGGAAGCAGCTTATTGTTCACCTTCTCGTCTTTTCTTCTTCGCCCACTGCTTAGCCCACCGTAACATAATGATGCTTAATGAACTCGAAGCGATACTTGAATCGACACTTGAAATCGCTCAGTTCCACTTATATATGCGGCAGCTCTCTTATATTTAGTAAATGTGTCATAGTGAAGAAAAATGAAGAATATTTCCTTCCTAACTGTAGTGATTTCTACCCTTGCCCCACCCTTCCCATCGTCCCCCTCTCTTCTCCCGTTCCAAGTAGTTTTCTAAGCTAGTTTAGTTGGTTGCTTTAGTTGTTATAATTTCCTGATATGTGCTAGTCGAATAACAATTGCTGTCGTAATGAGTCACATGACCGCAAATAAAATCATAACGATAGTCGTTGACTGTGATGATCTAATAAACACACAAAAGGGATTATGCAATCAGATTTGATCAGCCAAATTTCATTCCACTCTTGTCAATATTCTGCAATATTTACATGTTGTTGATACGTGTTGTTATTCACACCTCATGACATGCTGCCAGCATAGTGGACATTTTCAGGCATTCAACGAAACGGTGGCCTAATCAATCGAGGATTGGTTTATTGAGAGTCGATAGTTCGTCTCGCAGGAGAATATACTGCAACCGCTAGATAACAAAGAAGGGGGAACATCGATATTTCTTCGCTTTTCTAGACACCGCTCGCATTGGGCAATGATCACACAGATTAATTTCGGTGATGCTTTTTGTTTTTCGATGTGCAGGCAGTAGTATCTCTTGTTTTGTGTTTTGGTGTTGTTGATTTAGTGAGACCCCGCCAAATAGAAAGGGAAGAGAGAAACGACGGAGGGGGGTGCATTAATTGAATTATTAAACGGAATTGCTAAGCATAGGTGAGGGATGAGGGGTGTTACTTGATCATCAGAAGGGTACTCATTAGTTATGTCATTTAGTAGTGTTTATGATCGTTCTCAAAATAGGCATTTGAGAGTTATACCGACGTTTGGGTATAAACCATTCAGGAGTAGAAAAGAAAAATTTCTTTGCGTAAAATCTATGGAGCCGTTGTGGGTTGTTATGAGGATGCTTACGTCTAGTTGAAATCCTCAAAAATATCTTTTGCTATATTCAATGTTTGTTCTTTTCACCCTTTCCCCCTCTATCATAATGATTATATTTTCAAAAAAAGAAAAATATTTCAATTGTATGTGCTGTATTCAATGGCATTTTTTGGACTGTATGGTAAATGCATATGGTGTTGTGTCTAAGTGGCCGCTATTGATAGCACCATTTGATTGTTTTTTTTTCCATTTTAAATATATTTCATTTTTTTCTTAAATTTATAAGTGAGACGAGAATGCAATGTTGATATAAAGTGGCTATATATATATATATAATAAAATTATGCAGCGATCTTATGAGCTTACTTCAATTTGAGTAGAAAAGGAGAATATTAATGGTGCGTTTTAGTCGGAGGTTTTGCTTAATGAGTTCGGGCAGTTGTCGAACCTAACAGCTACACTTGGCTGCTATATTCAAGCGTCATCCCGTTTACGGCATTGGCAGTGCACAATGATAATTTTAGGTGTTAGTCCCACGTGTGCTTTATTAGCGAGTATTTCTGTTTGGTCATGCTGAGAAGGTTGAAGGTGGTTTTTTGCTTCAAAGGAAAGGAGAGGAAATTTGGAATGGCAATACTTGAGCGGGATGATTTAGTTAGGTAAAGCTTAACAGTTAATGTAGTTAGTCACCTTTTAAATCTTTGAAACATTCACTAAGCAAGATTTACTTCATTTGTTTGCTATGGAAGTAAATCCAGAATGGAAAAGCAAAAATAGTCATTTTTGAGAGATAATATTTACCTCTCGTAAAAGTGAAGTAGATTAAGCAGTATCGACATTGTATTCAGTTACAGCTCCTCATTGGAGTATTATTTCAACGCTTCGGAGTCCCCAAACAAAACTTCTAAAAAATCATGAAAAAAAATAGAAAAACTATTCAATTATGATCTCTCTACACTCGTTTTTTGTTTCTCTTATGTCACTATTGTTATATGTACTTTTTTATTCATTAGCAACTTCAATCCAGGATTGTCTCCTATTATGTGAAGGGAAGGCGGAAAAGAGTCTAATGTACTGTTTTATAGGTTTAGTTAAAGCACGTTAAGCGGTTTTAAACTTTTGTATTCATCTATGTTTAAACAGTTTAGTTCACTTTAAAAAAAAAGATTGAATGACGATAGGCCAATAATTGCAAGACATGAAGTAGGGGCGATAAGGAGAGGAGGATAGGGGAGTTTGACACCCAACGCGTTTAGATGACAGCTCGGCAGCTACCTGTACTTGAAATTTTCGTTTGTAATATTCAACACTTGCCAGCACTAGTTGCGGATTTGCATGAAGGCTGATATGGCTATTTGAACATTGCGCAGATTGAATGAGTCGATAGAAAAAATATCACCGATCATGACATCTTCCCACCTTTCTTCCATATTTCCTCGTCGTAAGTGTTGATCCCATTTATAGATTTACTATTGTATGTCAAGTCATTTCACAAGTATTTTTTTTCATTATATTAAAATAGACAATTGAATAATTCATTCTCCATCATTACTAATTAGTGATGATGGTATTCTTTGTTTTATCTCTAAGCTTATGCATATGATTTTCGTATAGCGTTGTTCTGTGTATTCTTTATTTATCATGATTGACATCATCAACAATTTCATTTCTTTGGAATTACTCCATAGTAATTGTCGTTTTCTATTTCATTTCATCCGGCTATTCTTTAAAAAAAGTGTTTTCTTTGCTGTCAGATCTATTAGCCTAATTCAGCTCAACATATATATTTGAGTATATTTGATTGAATTTGGTGCGCCAATTCTGCCCATATCGAAGTTCCTGTGGCGGTTTTCCTTTAAGGAAGACGAATACGATTGTTCCGTTTTTTTTTATTTTTATTTTTTTAAATAGAATCTTTCAATCTATATTCACTAAATTCTTTCCTTCCATTGAGAAATATTTCTTAAAAGGTGGATGTTCAAATGACATAGACTAAATAACGAAAAAGAAAGTCATAGGAAGGAAATGGGGCCGCACGGGAGCATTCATAGTGGATGCATGATGACTTTGATCAAAATAGAGAGATTTTAGCGGAAGCAATAATCGATGAATGGAAAATATTGGTGGAATATTGGCGTTCCGTGTTGTTTACATGCTGCTTTTATTTTAATGTCTCAAAAGGGCATATATTCATTGCTGTTTTTTTCTGGCTCAAGAGATGGCAAGAGTATATTTACCTATCAAAAATAACCGTTTAAATTTCGATTGTTGTTTATTTATAAACGTTCGAAGATGATTGTTGTAATATCTATTATCGCAAGTGTTTATGGTATATATAATTCAAGATTGTGTTCAATTCAGAAAACTTTTAGGATCACATGTTACCCATATTCCTTTATATTTGATTCGTTTAACTCATTGAGCTTGTAGTAAACATTCGATGGGAATGCTTGAAATTGTCCATCATTGCATTATTTAGTTGAAGAGGAAGATTAGTTGAGGAATCTTTATTTGATAAGTGATTTTCTAGCATAAAAACTACAACAAACGCTATCATTTATAGCATTTCTTGTCATCTCCTCATTTCAGCATTTTATCCAATTGTTTTCTATTGCGTATATTACCTTTCTCGTATGATTTCCACCTGAAAAACGTGACTTATTTGGTTCGTTTCAATTGATTTTTATCGTTCATATTTATTGATGTTAAATTTTGTTATCAATCTCTGTTTGCAATCACATTTCAGTATACTATATGACGGTGAGTGCAGCAGCAGCTAAAATTACTGCAGATCACAATTATAAGGCATGACATTTACTTGTACATGATTTAGCGCAAAAAAAAAAAAATCAATTGTATCGAACACAATGGAGATATGACGCAACAATGCTGCAATATTTAAGAAAATTGCAAGTGCTATGTATGTGTTCTGCAAATAGGTCACTAATCAAAGGAGATCACTAATCACTAATCACTAACCTCACAGAAGATCACTAACTATTTTTTGCTTTCTCCCACGATAACTCTTTATGGTATGTGTTTTTCGAGCTGATTTTTTGCATTTGACTTCTGAATGGGATGGAAATGAGCTGATTAGTTTTTCAGGATATGTTGTCCTGTGAAAGGTGGAGATAATCGAATCGGAAAATTTTTTCATAGTTAAGCATTTTTATTCATAACTTTTTGTGCGTTTTTATTGTATTTTCGATTTCTTTTTTCTTTGCTATATTTGGGGTTTCAGGGGACAGCTTACGGATTGGGAGATTATTTGTGGAAAAATTCCTGAGCATGAAGTGCCGCTCGTCGTTTAACTATTGCAGTTTTCCGATTTAAATTTATTTTTTCTGGATTTTTTGTCAGAAAGTAATTACCTGGGCCCTGGATGTACCAAACGGGGCTCAAAGGGGGTTCGATCCAGAAATTTGCGTACAATGGATTCAGTACTTATTCTGGTTACCTTTTTTGAATGAATGTTTTGGATCATATCTCGGCTTCAGATGGTCTAGTTTCGATACGGTTGTGAATAATTGACTTGTCTTAATACGAACAAGATGCAAATAACTGTCCAACGCAGCGCAGACTGAGTATGTGCAAACGGCATCGACGCACGTGGCGCTACGCGCACTATAAACTGTTTAGGAAGATATCTCCGCTCCTGATGGATCAGTTTTGATATGGATTTGAGCGACTGGCTTCACATGATGTGGGCGGAGGCGTAGTGCGTGCGAAAAGGTGCGCGGGGGGAGGGCGGGGAGGGGGGGGGGGGGGGGGCGCAGCCGCCGGTGCGCCTTCCCATGCGCTGGCTACCTGTTTCAAGTCACATCTCGGTCGCAGATGAATTAGTTTCGATGTAATTTTTTAAATCGGTTATGTAGGAAATGTAGACAAGTGTAATATGCATACCTTCGCAAAAAAACGTGCTAGTTTTTTTTTTTTTTTTTGAGAAAAACGATTTGAAGCATGCGAATCATATGTGTGATCTGTTGTGCAGTGCCCCGCCTGCTGTCTTTGCGAGCGCCGAAGCCACGAACGAGTCTGTTGTCCTCTACTTCGCCTGCTGTCTTTTCGAGCGCCGAAGGGGCCAGTTTGTTGTGTACTGATTCCCTTGTTGCCCTCGTGAGCGCGAAACGCGCAAGTCCGTTGTGAAGTATTTCAGCGGCTGTTTTTCGGAGCGCCGAAGGCGCGAGATTGTCACGATGTACGTCTGCTGCTGTTTTGGAGAGCATCAGAGGCGCCATCTTGTTGTGATGTGTTTTCGCCGTCGTTCTTGCGAGCGCCGGATGCGCCAGCTTGTCATGGTGGACATTGCGTGCAGTTTTGGCAGGCGCCGAATTCGCCAGCCTGTTATGATATGCGTTCGTTATTGTTTTGGCGAGCGTTGAACTCGCCAGTCTGTTACGGTGCATTTTGCCTGCTGCTTTGGCGAGCGCCGAAGGCGCCAGCCAGTTATGGTGAACACTGCCTGCTGTTTCGGCGATCGCCGAAGACGTGGCTTGCCAGCACTTCTTTCGGCTGCTGTTTTGGC
Source organism: Baylisascaris schroederi (assembly GCA_006503575.1). Taxonomy (NCBI): domain Eukaryota; kingdom Metazoa; phylum Nematoda; class Chromadorea; order Rhabditida; family Ascarididae; genus Baylisascaris; species Baylisascaris schroederi. The sequence continues at coordinate 18,389 of QEWY01003641.1, forward strand.
GAGCACGGAAGGCGCCAGCTCGTTACGTTGCATTTCGTCTCCTGTTTGGCGGGCGCCAAAGGCGCAATCCTGTAACGGTGCATCTCACCTACCACCTCGTCGGTCGCTGAAGGCGCGGCGTGCCAGCACTTGTTTCGGCTTCTGTTTTGGCGCGCACCGCGGGCGCCATCTTCTTAAGATCTATTTTGGTCGCCGTGTTGGCGAGCGTCGCTCGCGCCAATCTCTTATGATGTACCTAAGCAGCTGTTTCGGCAAACACCAAATTCTCCAGCCTCTTATGATGCACGTTCGCTGTTTTGGCGAGCGCCAAGGGCTCCAGCCAGCTATGATGCATTCTCGCTGCTGTTTTGGCGAACACCAGAAGAGCCAGCCTGCTCTGGTGAACACTGCGTGCAATTTTTGCAAGCGCCGAAGAAGCCAGTCTGCAGTGATGCATTTTCGCTGCTATTCTCGCGAATACTGCCGGCGTCAGCCTCCTGTGATGCGCTTTCGGTGCTGTTTTGGTGAGCGCCAAAGCGCCAGCCTCTCATCACGTTTTCTTACGGCATTTTGGCGAGCGCCGAAGACACCAGTCACTTATCGTGTTTTCGCCCGTACTTGGGCGAGCGCCGAGAGCGCCAGTATGTTATGACGTATTTCCGGCGCTGTTTTGGGCGAACCGCTCGCGCCAGCCTCTTATAATCTGCTACTGTTTTGGCGGTCTGCGAAGGCGCGACCTGCCAGCACTTATTCTGGCTGCTACTTGGCGCGCGACGCGGGACGGCCTGCTAAAGGCGATAGTCTGCATCGATGTGTTTTCCCGCTGTCTCGGCAAGCGCCGTAGGCGCCAGCCCGTCTCAATGCGTATGGCCTGCTGTTTTGGCGAGCGCCGATTCGTCGGGCTCTTATAGTGTACTTGGTCTGCTGTTTCGGCAGTCGCCAAAGGAGCCGGCCTCCTATAATGTACTTGATGTTCGGCTCTGGCGAGCGCCGAGGGCGCCAGCCACCTATCATGTACTTTCGTCTCGTCGTTCCGAGCGCCGAAGGCGCCGGCTCGTTAACATGCATAGCGCCTGCTGTTCTTGCGGGCACTCAAGGCGCCAGCCTGTGACGATGTTGTTTCGGTGCTGTTTTGGGAGCGCCGAAGGCGACAGCCTGTTTCCATATGTTTTTTTTCTGCGAGCGCGAAGGCGCGATCCATGACAACGTATTCTCGCTGCTGTTTCGGCGAGCGCCGTTGGCGTCAGCTTGTTATGATGTGTTTTATTCGCTGCTTCGGCGAGCGCCGAAGTCGTCAGGCTGTTTCGATGCGTTTGCGCTGTGTTCGGGCGAGAGCCGGCGTCGCCAGCCTATCTTGATTTATTTTCGCCACTGTTTAGCGAGTGACGAGGTCGCCAGTCCCCTATCATGTTTTTCAATGCATTTTCGGCGAACGCCGAAGGCGCTGACCTGCGGTAATGTGTTTTCGTCAATGTTTCTGCATGTGCCGAAGGCGCCAGACTGTTATGATGTTTTCCCTACTGCTTTGATGGGTGCCGATTGCGCCAGGCTCCTGTCATATATCTTTGCGGCATCTTTGACGAGCGCTGAATTCGCCAGCCTTTTTCGACGCGTATCGCCTGCTGTTTCGACGAGCGCCGGGGGCGCCAGCCTGCTATGGTGCGTTTTACCCTTTGCTTTGGCGAGCGCGGAATGCGCTAGCCTCTTATTTTGGATTTTCGCCGCGTTTTTGAGTAGCGCCGAAGGCGCCAGCCCGCTTCGAAGCATACTGCTTGCTGTTCGACGAGCGTCAAAGGCGCGAGCCTTTCATAATGTATTCAATGTTCTATTCCGTCGAGCGCCGAAGGCGCCAGCTTCTTACCGTTTGTTCTTGCTGCTGTATGCGGAGCGCTGAAGGCGCCGACCTATTATACTGCACCTGGTCTGCTGTTTTGGTGAGCGCCGAAGGCTTCACCCCCTTGTAGGGTGCTTGATCTTCATATTGGCCAGCACCGGTGGCAGTAGCCTCTTGCCGTCTATTTTCACTGTTGTTCGAGCAAGCGTCGAAGGGGCCAGCCTGTTATGATGTGTTTTCCGTTCTGCTTGGCGAATGCCGATGGCGCTGGCCTTTTATGGTGTATTTTGGCCGCATTTTTGGCGTGCGCCGAAGGCGCGAGCCTCTCGTAACGTACTTGGTGTTCTGTCTGGCGATCGCCGGGGGCGTCAGCCTGTTTCGAAGCATGTCGCCTGCTGTCTTGGCGAGCGTCGAAGGCGCCGGCCTTTTTCGAGGCACATTGCCTGCTGTTTTTGCGAGCGCGGGAGGCACGAGCCCTTTATACTGTACTTGGTATTCTGTTTTGGCGAGCGCCGAAGGAGCCGCCTCCTTTTTGCGTGTTTTTGCTGCTTTTCGGGCGAGTGCCGAGGTCGCCAGCCTGTTTCGATGCGCATCTCCTGCCATTTTTGCGAGCGCCGAAAGCGTCATCTCCGTATTGTTTAATTTCGCTGCCGTTCGGACGAGTGCCGAGGTCGCCAGCCTGTTTCGAAGTATATCGCCTGCTGTTTTGGCGAGCGCCAACGGTTCTGCTTGCCAGCATTTATTTCTTCTGCTGTTTTAGCGAGCTTCAAGCGCGCCAGCTCCTTGCGGTGCGCTTCTGATGCTGTTTTGCGAGCGCCGAAGCAGTCAGCCTTGTATTATATATTTTCGCTGGTGTTATAGCAAGCGCAAAAAGCGCCAATCTCTTGCGATTTATTTCGCCTGCTGTTTATTGAGCACCAAATTCGTCAGCTTGTTATGATGTATTTCCGCTGTCGTTTTGGCGATCGACGAAATCTCGCCCTACCAGCACCTATTCCGCTTCTCAAGCGCCAAAGACGCCAACGTTCTGTAATGTATTTTCGTCACTGATTCTTCGACCACCGTGGGCGCCAGCCTTTTGCGATGTATTTCGCTTGCTGTTTGGTAAACGCCGCGAGCTCCAGTCTGTTATGGTGAACACTGAGTGCTGTTTTATGAGCGCAAAAGGCGCGAGCTTGTTATGATGTATTTCCGCTGCCGTGCCGGCGAGCGCCAAAGGCGCCAGCCTGTTACCATGTATTTCGCCTGCTGTTTGTAGAGCACCGCCTGCGTACTATGTCTACCTTTGCTGCCGTTTTGGCGAGCGCCAAAGGCTACAGTCTGTTTCGAAGCATGTCGTCTGCTGTTTTGGCGAGCGCCTAATTCTTCGACCACCGTGGGCGCCAGCCTTTTGCGATGTATTTCGCTTGCTGTTTGGTAAACGCCGCGAGCTCCAGTCTGTTATGGTGAACACTGAGTGCTGTTTTATGAGCGCAAAAGGCGCGAGCTTGTTATGATGTATTTCCGCTGCCGTGCCGGCGAGCGCCAAAGGCGCCAGCCTGTTACCATGTATTTCGCCTGCTGTTTGTAGAGCACCGCCTGCGTACTATGTCTACCTTTGCTGCCGTTTTGGCGAGCGCCAAAGGCTACAGTCTGTTTCGAAGCATGTCGTCTGCTGTTTTGGCGAGCGCCTAGGGCGTCAGCTTCTTATAATGTACTCAGTGTTCTGTTCTGGTGGGCGCCGGAGGCACCAGTCCGTTTCGATTGCATATCGTCTACTGTTTTCGCGAGCGCCGCACTCGCCAGGCTCTTATGTGTGCCTTTGTTGCCGTTTTGGCGAGCGCCAAAGGCGCCACTCCCTCATAATGTACTTCTGTTGTTGTTTCGGCTGACGTCAGAGGCGTGAGCCTGCTTTGGCGTACTTTCGCTGTCCTTATGGGGAGCGCCGAAGACGAAAGAAGTTGTGATGTATTTTCGCTGTATTGGCGAGTGCCAAATCGCTAGCCTCCTGTAATTTATTTTTGCTCTATAATAACAGGCTGCCGTGGAGGCCAGCCTCTTCTATACACTTTTGCTGCCGTTTGAGCGTGCGCCGAAGGCGCCAGTTACTATGTACGTCGTCCGCTGTATCTCCAGCGCAGATGGAGATACAGCGGACGATGCGCCGAAGGCGCGAGTCTCCTATCCATTACTTCATCTTCATTACTCCTATCCATTACTGATTTCACTAGTACGGTTTTTTCTAATCCACTCGACGTGATTTACGATTTTGAACGATCCACTCCGTGAAACTCGCATAAAAGCTGATATTGAACGCAGAAAATGGCAAATGAAATACAAACCGACATTCAAGAATTACTATTCCGAAAGTCCTATTCCATGTTTTGAAAGCTCTGCAATTAAAGCTGCTGAATACACTATTAACATTGCGAAATTTGCATGAAGATAGAAAATTATGCATCCAACGCTATTTTGGTTCAGCGGATATGAATATCGTTTCCTTATAAATATAGAGGAAGACTCTTACAAGTGGATTTCCAAAAACGAGATCGAATTAGAAAGAGCAATTGATCAAAGCGACTTCGCAGGAGAAAAAAAATTGAGCTGCATGAATTTTTCTTCTTGTAGAACGATGAGTGGAGAATTTGAGATGGAACAAAATGTATGACTGAGAAAGTGAGAAGGGATTCTGTATGAAGCTAAGGAAAGTTTTGTTGCTTAGTTTTTTTGATTGTTATTAGGGAATAGACTCGCAATCCATACACTTCGAATGTATCCATTGTCACCGTTTTTAGGGAAATTCAGCAGCGAAACGTTACTTTTCTGTGCATTAAGAAAAAGAAATTTTGAAGATGCTTAGTTTGCGGGTTGAGCCTTCGCAACGTTCGAGGAATCGACTTCGCTAGTATATCGAATTTTTTATTGAGATGAATTTAACATAAACATTCCAAGATTCCATGGCGAGTTGAGAGTCCAAAGTGTCGTTAAGCGTATCGTTGTACATATCATCAATGCATTTAAATCTTTCAAGTGAATTCTAGATCTCGAAATTTTTGTGCTGGAGATTTAGATTCCTTTTAAACGGCATCATTAGCAAATGTTTAATTCGTGAAGCGCAGAATTCAAAAACTACAAAACGTGAAACCGCTATCCATTCTTGATTTTCAAAGAGCCTTTTTGTAGCAAAAAGCTGCAAATTTAATTTTTAAAGAAGCGCAAGTGATCTGCTTTCTGAAATTTCCCTTGAAAATGAATGAATTTCCGTCCGATTTTTGCTAGGCTGATAAATTTCAAGCGGCTGACTTGTACTAATTTTACAATGTCAGTGAAAATCCTTTCTTTCCAGTCATCATGGTGTTGTAAAATTAGTATCCTGGCCGGATATATTGGAGCTAGCTTGCATCAGCTTATATATCTGGAGGCTAAGAAGATAACATGAAATATTCTATGCATTTTCTTGTGGGAATTCAGAGAGTTGTAGTTGAAAAATTAGGAAAAAGCGAACGAATGAAGCAGCGAAAACAAATTTTTTGGAAAATCGAAAAAATGAGCGCAAGAATTACTTGTTATTTGCTTGCAATGTGAGTAATCAACATTAGAAAGGTTGTAATTCTGATCTTGAAAGCTGACAGTTTAATTTCATTGACCTGTAAATTTTCATATTCCTTTTTGTCCAAGCAATGATCTTGCAAGATATTTGAAATCAACGAAAAGCAATCTCTCTGTAATCTCTTGACTAGCTGCTTAGTTCTGAAAGCTATTTATTTATTATTTGCGTAAATAATTAACCATAGATGAAATGAATGATTCATTTGGTTCTGAAAGAGTTCAGTGATCATGGTGCAAACGTTTAATGCTGTTTCTGGTGAAATATTCCTATGTCATATGTGACAAGCATAAAAGTAAGCTTACTTTATTACGAGAGTGAAAATGCATCATAGATTATCAAACGATTTCGGCCTGGGCATAGGGAAAGTAATTAGTGTAACACATTTATTCATCTGTATCTTTAGTAAGGTTGCTTCATCTAAACCAAATAGTTTCCTAGGAGGTACGTATGAAGATATAGCCCATTATTCAGAATTCCCCTTTCCCCATCGTTTTTCCTTCCACCCACTCTCCCCATGAAAATTTCNTATGTATTTCAGTGATAAATACAAGGATGTTTGTGTTTTGTTTCATTTATATGGATTGAAAAGCATCATGATTTCGCGCTTCATCGTTGAACCGTTTGATGCGGATTTTTTCGTTGCCTCAAAAACATCAAACAAATTCACTTGCAATATAAATTGTCTATACGATTTCACACTGAATGCGTTCATCTAAGGTTCTTTGGGATGATGTCATCTATAGTCGTTTCATTGAATGACATCATCGGATCGACTGATATGATTTTGAAATGTACAATAAGATAACGTGCTAGTTTGAGGAAGTGCAGTATGGAAACCTTTACCGAGCCACTTGGTTAAGGACAGGGCCACCTTTGAGGACATCTTTTGAGAATTCATCAAGAAGGTTTATGTGGTGTTGGGAAATTCTCTTCCTGTCTACTTTTATTGCAAATACTCACATAGCAATATACATCTTAACGCATCGTAAGATGCCTTCTATCGAATCCTGCACATCTATTAATACCGAAAAGGATTGTTGCATCGATTATTGAATATGAATTCTCAACAAAATAAAAAACAAGTGGAATGAAAACTAGCGAAATATGCACTTTTGAATTCTTGGATTCGTTGTATTAGATCAACAGAGGTGATTTCTTGCAAAAATACTCGTTTGTATTAGACGAGATTTTTGAGGGGCAACAGATCACTTGTGGGGTAAATTTGCTTATGCAAATTTCAGCATTTCTTTGAGGATTTGCAACGCATATTGTTGTGGTTAGTCGAATTGAAAACGAGTCAGTGAGATTATCCTTGTGATATTTCTTTAAGTCTGTGGTGTTTTGAATTGATCAAATTGCATCATTATTGATTTTGTGGCCGATAAATTGAAACTATACAACACAAAAACATATACATACGCACAAAGTATGACGTTCGAATAAACAAAGTATCTTCCCGTTTTCCTTCTTTCCCCTCCATCTGCCCCCTCCCTTCCATTCCCTTCCTAGCTTCACCTTATCAGCAGTTTTGAGAGTGACAAAACTGATTGTGCAATAACAAAAAAAAATAAGACGAAGTATTTCCTCTTCGCGATTGATGAAATCTTTGAAGTGTTTCGACGTCTTGAGGATTCATCAAATTATTCAAAAATTCCAATTTATATCCTTCGATGTTGAAACTTATTGGCAAAATTCTTTTGTAGTGCTCTTCCAAAGAATGAATGCAAAAAAGTGCCCCATTTCAGTTGATTGACGTCAGTATGACGTCATCAAGAGTGGCATATGGTTTCATTGCCTAAAGGCTCTAAGGGAAGTTTCGCAAATCGGAATAATTGGACGCATGAGGCTTGTGACCGCCTACGCTTCGCTATATGAATCGCATTGCGTTTGCTAAAATGAATTATCCACTTTGTTGATCCCTTATTATAGTAAAATATTTTCATTATCATCGATGGTGAGTGCTTGCAATAAGATTATCAATGCGTTTGCGAAAATAAAGCTTGAAAATGCTGACGAAGTGTATTGATGCACCTTCATCTATTCATAAACATACAGTAATGTCCGCAAATAACGCCTCTAGAGGTTATAAACGCGCACATATTCTTGTAAGAATTTATTGAGCCACAAGAATTTATTGAGCCGAAATCATTGACATTTCTCAAAACCTCAATTATGTGCAACGAAAGCAATGATACCTTCGAGATAAATGGAGATGAACAAGTTTTTCTCAATTTTTTTTTTAACAGGGGGATTGATCAGCAAGGAGGAGGAGGGGCAAATTTTTTGAATGCGAAAAATTGAAGACGTGGAAGGAATCAGTCGAATTCAATAATATTGAGGAAATGAATTTGTATAAGATAGTACGATAAATTTTTCCCTTCATTAAAGGAACATGGAAAATGAGCTGAAGGCGACCGTTTTCAAATATATATATATATAGAATTTCCCTGAGGTAGTAGTCGTGTCTCAGAGAAAAGATTAAACCCTTTCCGTAAATTAAAAAATTGATGTGCATCGATGTTTGCCTGCTGAATTCACTCAACATATCGCGTTTGACAGAGCCGCAGTGACCTCATAGCATGGTTTCAGTGGTCAGTTTTCGGTGCTGTTGCTCTATGCATTGTCGTACAAATTCTCGAAACATTGAATTGACGTGAAGAATAAACTTGAATGAAATGCCTATCAATGAAATCCGTTGGGAAATGCATACAATGGGTGAAAAATGCAATTTGAAGTTAGCAAATGTTATTCTTTGAAAATAATGTGACTAAGTATCGCACTCAATTATTCAACCGATTTATTTTTAAACTGATGGAAGCGTAGAGCTAAGCATTCTTCCTTTGCTCTAATTACGAAAATTCGAAGTGCTTATTTTTATTTGTTTGAAATGTGAAATTCAAACACGATTGCTTCATTCGAAGCTTACGAGTTGAAGAATGCTTAGTTTGTTCCTGCAGTTAAAATCGAACGTATTTACTTCGTCCGAAACCTAGAAGTGGGACGTCTTGCGTTAATTCATTTTCGTTTGCTAATAACAGAAGAACGGCATATTCATTCGGATTGCACATCTAAATAGTCTTCTATACCTATATTTAACTGTGAAAATGTGATTCACTTACGAACAAAGAAAATTTTCTCATGTGAAATCAATTGTTTCTCTTATTTCTCCCTTACTTCCCGCTGTTCAGTTCCACCTTATTTGTGACCTTAACAGGCTGCAAGATATGCGAACCTCAACCTGTAGCATATATTTCATCGCTTTCGAACAGTTCATTCCATTGGCATTGATAGACTAATATTATTTGAGAAAAAAAAATTAATAAGTGCGATGAAAAACAAGTGGAAGTAATGTGTTGAAAAGATCGAAAGTGCTTTGTTTTAATATTTGCATAGAGCTTTCTGAATTTATCATTCGCAAAGCTTTATTTAATTTCGCGTTATTTTATCTTTAGAATACGCAAGTTAAAGTAAGTGATGGGAAATGGTAACAATATTTGCGAACTTATATCAATATCGATATCTATTGACTGTTCTGCTGGCCGTAATTGTTCTGGGTAAGACGCTTTGGAATATTTCCTTCACAATTTGCAACTGACATACTATAATTTTGGCTTTAATCGAACGTTTTTTTCCAACGTACAATATTTTCAATTTCTGTTCATCTACATATACGTCATTTGTTCATTTTTATATAGGTGAATGCCTATTTACGATTGCATTTGTTCGTACACAATCATCAATGTGAATAGCTAACAATAGAAGAAGTCGAATAGCAGAAGCAATTATCGCAATTATCCAACTTGGCGTGATTTCTTCACAAAATTTACAGCACCTTTATTCAACAGAAAATAAAGAATGCATGGTAACGAATAAAACATTCAACAGTTAAAAAGTATTGCAAGCTGATAATTAGCTTATATTTTGATAGCTTTAGATGGAATATTATTAAGCGAATTTTGCAATCTAATATTATACTTCCTTTTTATCGACGTAGCATTACATAGAGCTACGCATGAGATTTGACTGCTTAGCCGTCCTGTAATTCCATCATCATTGTCTCGATTATTTTGCTTGGTCAATGTTGGATAGG
>QEWY01003654.1:0-19204 GCA_006503575.1 Baylisascaris schroederi
AAAAAAAAAGAATTTTAGAACAGTTTCATCGCAAATCTAGATCACACCTTATGATCAAAAGACGCGCTTTATTCACAAATATTCTCTATCACTATTTTAGAAGAGAAAAAAAGAAACATTCTGAGATCAATATCGCAATAAAAAAATTGCCCTTCTTAACAAGAGCGTATCTTCTTTATGAAAAACATCGACAGATGCTTACTTTCACAAATAGCTCATAAATGAACATCAGGTGTACAAAACACATGGCTTGTCATAAGTCATAAGGCCTTTCCCTTTTCCCTTCCTATTTCATTCGCAGTCTTTGTTCGATTATAAGAAAGTGTCTACAGAATGCTAATTGGGATAAATGTAGAAAAAAAAGATTTTAATATCAACTTTAATTACTTCAATATTTTAAAGAAAATGATTCCGGAATATTTGCATATACGATCAACGTGATGGATCTGATCGGATCTCACTATCGCACAGCAAAATGTTTTCATCCCTTAATTCGAATAAATTCGCCGCTTCTTAGCATCGTCCTCTTTAAGCCTCCCTGCACCGCCAACCCCCCACCCCTCCTGATCCTCCTGTGCATACATGAACGGACACCTTCCGAGGAAAAATAGAATTATGAAGATTAGGGATGTTTAGAACTACTGAAAGACATTTAAATAGACAATCATTAAACGAGGCGTCCCAAACTTCACAGCACTCTAATTCATCCCAACCTCAGCTCTTACCTTTCTTTATATCTATAATCCTACAGCTTTACGATTATACGCTGTTATCTGATTATTAGTTCTTGTAAATATTATCTGTTTGGCTTTTTTCCAGAAAATCAGATTATCGTCAATTAAACTTTAAAAATCTATATTTAAAAACTAACTGAGAATAAAATATTGCAATCAAGAAAAGATCCCGCCTGCCTCCCCCCTTTCCCCTCCCTCTGTCCATTAATCTCAGTCGAAGAAACACTTTATGCGTTGTTGGCTAATGGCCAAAGTGGCACGTACGTAACACTCTTTGTCATTCACTAACTTACGCTGATTTGCACAACTCTGCCTAAAAACGAGTTACACATTTAGTGAAATCATCAACGAGTTTTGAGTGTCACGAATTCGTCTTCAAAGCCAATTACGCAAACGGGTTAGTGCTATCGTGCAGCTGCGATTTACTATTGCAAACTGCGCTATACCCTGCGCTTTTTAGATGAATGCACCACTGCAGAATACCATAATCCCTTATTATACGATAGGGTACCTATGCGTTCCACCGTATAACTTCAAATATACACCATAAGGCTTGTAAACTTCGGCTCTTGAAGAGCATTCACTGAAGATATTTAGAAAAGAACAGGGCTTATAACGCTTAAGAAAACAAAAAGAGGCAACTACAGTTGGAACGGACTCGACTCAAGCGCACATTTTATAGATCATATTTCAGGTGTTTTCTGGCCTCCTTCCTCTTTCACCTTATACTATGCCACTGCCTCTGCTCTAGCCCACAATGATGGGCTCCCTCTCCCTTCTCGGATTACAACCTACATTCCATATTCCACTACTGGATGCTTTTCTTAACAACCAAATAATAATTGCAGAATTCATGCTTGCATTAACCTTGCAACAGACGTTTTCAAATAGATTGGAATGCAAGCATACCGTCTTCGAGGCTATCGCCGAGTTGTTCGACGATCTTTGCCACGTCGGATCCTCCGAAAACGGCCAGCGGGACTTTTGAACGCGTCTCGATAAGAAATTCACGCATTACTGCATCTATTTTCTGAAAGCATACATAAGCCAATACAATGAACGAGAGTAGTGGGAATGAAATTGTTTGTCACTTCAAAGCCTAAAAGAGAGCTTCAAGGTCTTTAAGTAAATACACTAGCTTAAATATTCAACAACATCAACTACTTATTCATACTCGATAATCACTAAGTTAACGTTGTTGAGGATACTATCAGCATAGAAGATGCTTCAGTCGATGTATCAACATTAATGCTATCACAAGAAGAATGCTTCCTTCCATCCATGCTTCAATGCTTTAATCATCGAACAATATATAACATTTGCATTATTAGAAGTTGAATGTTATATAAACAAACTGAAGCATCCTACAAAAGTAATACCCAGAAGCAGCCCTGTTTACAAACTATGGAGTTGCGAGTATATTGCGATTGCAAGTACCTCATATATTGCAATAGAAATACTGGTAAACTGAATTCTCTGTGTTGTTATATGGAAGTTATTTCCGTTTATTGGATCGAAAATTAAGCGATCTTCGTTGTCCTAAGGAGTTCAACCGCTACGCTATCCCCTTGAAAGCATTACCCGTTTGGGCGTCGTTAGCGCACCATCGACATCGAATAGCAGAATCGCTTTCTTCTTCGTTGCTCCAACCATTCCAACCAACACAGTACGACTACGAAAATCCTGTAAATGATGATTTCCAAGGCAATTATGACCACAACAACAAACCAAACAAATATACGAACGCGAAGATTTTGAGAAATGTCGAATCAAAATAAAACAACGTATCACTCCCAACGAAAAATGGGAAAGAAAAATGCACGCATTACCCTCCACTAAACGCTAACTATAATTAAGCGAAAGCATCCCAAATTCAGCGACGAACATAATTTAAGATAGACGGCATTAAATCGAGCACCACCTTCGAAGACGCTGAAGGAAAACTTCATTTAAAGGCTTTGCTAAAAATTTGCTAAAGTTTATACAAATCATAAACGAAAAAACCTCCGTGAAACAAAACCCTTCCCTAACCCCCCCCCCTTGCTGAATTCTTCCCCCTGGTATCGAAAGTTGGCTCACGCCTTTCCCTTCCTATCTGCCAGACTTCGAAAGCACAAAAGCTCGAGCCATTCTTCATCACCCAAACGTCACATCGGCTTCAGCACAAAACTAACGCGCAGCATCACAAACTGCCACGTATCGAAGCGTAGACATCGTTTACAATGAACACCCCACACAGAAAACAACAACGCATCATCACTCGCGAGAGGCTCGTAATGGTTGTTGCCGCGCATTTCATCACTAGAATGCTCACCGATGATAGATAGGTCAATTATAAAGTAATCTAAACAGATCTCAACTGCCTCATCGAGAACAATATATTTGCAAAAGAGATTTTTACTGTTTATGCAATAAAGAAATATAAAACGAATAAAACGAATTTGGATCACAAAGATCAAAGGAAACAACCTAGATAACAACACTCATCCACTGAAAATTATAAAAGGCCCTGTAATGTGGCGGTGACAATAATGGCTCCGACTGATGTCAAGATAAATAGCGGACCTTTTACGTTATACACGTCACTTTAAAGATGCTTTTCACTCTGCGCATATAAAGGAATAACTACGATTAAAAAGAGGAACACTTAAAAGAGAATACAAGATTCTGCAAAGAATATTGCAGCAAATATAGAAAGTTATGCAGTATCAAACCGCGGGTGGGGAGCAGTGTAACAGAAGAAAAACTATAAAACCGTCTTTAGCACTTTTTCCAACGGTAATCCAGATGTCACAGCAATAAAGATGCAGAAAAGTTTCGAAGATATCACCTGCATATATGGCATCATTTCAGCCAAAAACACATCTCTCAATATTACTAGATGCTTGCCATCTTTTCAGTCTATAAACACTAAAGGCTTGGCTATCAAGGTAGTAGGTTGTCTACCATATTTCGATAGCAATAGCCGAAGAAATAATACATCAGCAATCATCATACAATAATACGTCATCTATTTACACTGCTCATGACAAAACAAAACGAGATCGAATACAGACAAGAGGCATCAAAAGATACAGATGAAATACAACGATGTCATCGCTTGTGTGGTAGTAATGAAGATGCCGTGAAAAGAAAAAAAAATGGTTGAATGGAAGTTACAAAAGCATCGACGTACTGCGTCAACAATAAAACAAAAGACGATAATTGTGCCTTCATTGAAGATGAATAAAAAGGCGCATAACAATCGATCAATGATGCCAACTGCATAAAATCAAAATAAAAATGAATGATGCATATGAATGACTTGAAAAGAGTTAAGCTGGCATAAAACATGTTGTGTGAACAAAGGATATTTGACTGTCGATTAGATACCGCTACCATTTATTACAAATGGATAAGTAAAACGATGAAACAAACACGTTTAAGCGGAATTAAAATATTTGCGAACACCAAGAATGATACTTCAGTGGCAAAATGGCAATTAAACAACATGATAAGACTAAGAGTACATCATGGCAGTAAAATACGTGGGCACAAAAAAACTATTATAGAAAGTAACACTATTATTCAAACGTTCGTCATGTTCGACCTCCTATTTTCTTAACAAATAAAACGACCAAAAAATTCCCCACTTCTCTTTACCAATAAAACAAACTTCAAAGTTGTCTATCAAAATTACATACTGGAACGAAAAACTTTATAATTCAGATGGTTTTATTTCATGGTGCCAAATTCAAATAAACTAGCAGACAAATATATTCAAGCAATCGGGCAATAAGTGCAGCCCATTAACAAATCTCATCGCCACCATACGAAGAAAATAAAACGAATGCAACGGGAGATACGAATGAATCTGTTCTTGTCTGATTGTCGGTCGGTTAAGGAGATTCTGCGCATGTCGGTTCCTTTGCCAAAGATATCTGCAAAGGATGCAATTTAAATTCGTACCCTATAGGAACGTAGAAACAACAGGCAGGTGGTTCTTTCTGTGCCTTAATTATCTGCGCTATTATCGCTCAAATCTATGTCCTCATCTTTTCAAACACCCAACTCATCTGCCCTAACTGCAAGATCTACAAATACTCAGTCATACCTTACTGCCAAAAAATGCATTTGCAGATAAAAGCATCTAATGCAGGCACTACAATGAAACCAAATACAGGGCCATAAAGTAATGGCACGAAATCACTATAGGAAGGAGAAAAGTATATTCATAGTTCCATATCGAACGGCTATTGCGAGCACTGAAGCCAACGTTTGTTTTTTTACTCTTTCGTAAAACATTTCAACACACTCCTCATTTCCTCAACAACTCTACAGTTCAATTCGTAAGCAAAAACAATAAGAAACGGAAAAACAGACTTCACATAAATATCACCAGAATATATATTGCCAGCTGAGATCAGAGTGGATTCAACTGTTTGCTACCTCACCGAATGCCGCTGGATTGCTACCTAGTGCCAAATATGCACCGCCTGCTACCTGACATGACGCAAAAGCCGCTGCGGTTAAGAAGGCCATTAACCCGCCCTATATTAGCATTTAATCTACGCTTCAAAGGATGTTGAGTTGGCCCTGTAATTGCACGTAATCAACGGCTGACAAGAGTTTTGAAGTGCTACTGGTCGGTGATCGATGGCCACTAGAATTTTTGGCTAGCCTTATTCTAACATTTAATCGATGGTTAGTCGAACAATTCGCACCTTATATTAATCTCTGATGCAAGGCTAATAAAACTTGCGGCGACAGCTTAAAAAATTATTTTGCTTTTAGATCACGTTAAATACTTCAGTGATATTAGAAAGAAGCAATTCACTCTATCTGTACGATTCATTCTGTGAATAGAACATGAAACAAATGTAGAAATCAACTGAGGCCTACCGGGTCTTCTTCGCCTCTTGCAGTCCCTGGAGTCCCACTGAAAACCATTTCAGCTCGCAACCAAGGCGCCATCGTTCTCTGTAAGAGAGCCTCTTAGTGCTGGAGGGAGGAGAGGGAGGGAGCGTGGAAAGAGCGGTAAACTCCAAACCTTAGCACATATGTGTACACGCACATATATGTGCAAATTTGTACATATACGAGTATATGTATACACACATTATTTGTATATATACATAACTACAAATATAACAAATATAAGTACGCCATATGTATGCGCGATATTTATTATTGCAGTCTGCCAAAAGCAAAAAATAACAGCCACCCATAAAACTAAACTTTCAAATACTCCCCCCGTCTCANTGTTTAAAATTCCTACCTGCCCTCAATGCATTGTTAACAAATGCAAAAAATTGTTTAAAGTAAAAAGCCTGATGAACTGCATCGGATAACTTGCCATACAACTACCTTCTATCTAAACAAATTACATCCGATCCGAACTTTTTTGCTTACATCAAGGTAGGTAAACATACAAATAGCAGAGTTAAATCAAGCGATTTTCTCCACGAAAATATTGTATGCGAGGTGAATTCTAGGCCAAAGAGTTCAAAAAATCGTAGCTAAAAATGCAACTTTCGAGAGCAAAGAATATGTTCCTTTAATTTGCATCTCAATTTCTTTTTTTTGTGGGGGAGTGGGGAGTGTATGAAATATGGGAAAGAAATTGAGATGCAAATTAAAGGAACATATTCTTTGCTCTCGAAAGATTTAAAACTGGATGCTTCCGTCTTTTTAAACCATCTAACACTATAATTTATAATTTATGCCACACACAAATTTCCAATGCCAATATGCCGCAATTTAACTTAATGCCATAATGCCACAGGTTTAAACGACATAATTTGAAAAAAAAACATTCAATAATACTATACAATGCCCATAATTTCAGCGTCGAGTATGCCCGGTCGAATTTCTTCCCACGAACTTCGACAATAGCAAGTAGCTTACCCGAACTGGTTGATGCCTTCACTGTTTCCGTTCGGATGTTGGTGCGTTGCAGTAGGGATTATCGGGATTATGCTTTAGTTCAAGTGGATGAACAGCGAAATGCACCTAAATAAGATGATTGCAATGACTTACTCAATTAGTTAGCCTACAGCAAACAATGCATTACATAATAATCAAATATGGTGATATTTCCGTTGCAATGTATAAGGTAGGTGGGTAGAATTGCCGTTGGATTGCCAAGATTCCCGCTAGATCATGAAGATTCCCGTTGGGTTTTCAAGATTCTCAGAGGTTAGCACTTATCGTCTGCCAAAGCATTCAGCGTCGAATTCTACTCCAAAAAAAAAAAGAAAAAAAAGAAAGAATTTTACTCAAAAAAAAACAATTAGCATCTTAGCCAAAGATAGAAGCCTCAATAAAACATCAAAACATCTAAGTAGTCAAATATTTAGAGTAGTAACAAAGACGGATGACAATAAAAAATTTCGACGATTTATAACGAAAATACAGCTATTGAGAAATGCTTCTAATATTTTGCAACAATATTCACAATGAATATCCGTTCAAATTTCCCATTAAAAAATCTTCGCTTAAAGGTGCTAAAAACGAGCTTAAAAACATTCGCATTTTTTTAGTTGTAATATAATGATCAATGAAAATTATCAATTTCAAAAATATCACACCTCATTTCTAAGCCTCGAAATATCTTTAAGATATCGGATACCCCCCCCCTCCCCCCACCTTCCCCGTCTCCAGAACACCTATCTACACCGAACCTGGCGTATAAAAAAATAAGCTTAGTCCAAGCCATTTTCTATCATTAACGATATGCGCGTCTCTGCTAATCAGTGGACAAGATAGAAAAAATTTTCCAAAACAAAAATTATATTAAAGAGTGCTAAATCGCTCATTTGAAATATTACCTGGAAAAAACTGTTTGTGACTATCACTGCAAACAACAACAATATATGATACAACAAACGTCTACAAAGCGGAAAGTGAGTATTCACTGTCCTGCTTTCACCTTTCTGAAGTTTTCAACTGCCACATAACCTTTCAGAAGGATTTGGTAATTGACTCTACTTCTTTTACCTCCCGCTTACTCCTACTTCTACTCACTTCACACACGACGAATACTCCATCAAACGTGCTGCTGCAAACAAGCTCTAATCTTATAATACTCCTTGCTGTAGCCAGAAAATAACTCGACAAAAAATTGCCCACTTGTGTCTTAATCCCTCCCCTTCCCGCTCCAAATTCCACGTCCTAACGCTCAGCAAAACAACTCCCCATGACACAAAATAAATTATATAAAAAAACTAACTGCATTAACGGCTTGCTGGCCGCCGAGAGTGTCAATGGCCTTTGAGATGTTCTTTACGATGCCCGCATAGGATATCATAACGAATTCATTGCGTTCAATCAACGAAAGCATCCGATCTCTTGGCAAACTTGGATTGAACACCGATATCAGAATCACAAACTCGGACAGCTTATAAAAACTTCTTTTCACTGAAAACTGGAAAAAGGAGAAAAAAAGAAACTACAATCCAGTAAAGGCGTATCTGGAGACATATGATCCAATAGATAAAGCAGTAAATGTAAATATAATATGAGAGAACAATTGCAAATATAAACAAAAAATGAGCACCTTTGGCCCATGTAGTATACTTAAGATTGGAACTCAAAGAAGTTAATACTCGAGATGAAATTGCCTAATACACCACCTACCACATCCTTTCACTGCAACATATTGATATCTTGCGACTACTTCACAACATTCCTTCCAAAATAGCCTCATACATGTTATAGAATTCAACTACTGCAAATATAAGAATAAGAAATACCAAGGAAATGCATCACTGAACATTAGCTAGTAATAAAAACCTTTATTCAACCAATACACAACAACAATATTGATGTACTTAAATATGGAATGGAATTGAGAGCAATCATCAAATACGAAACAAACCAAAAAATTTCTTGTCATTCAGAAATGCAGAGGTAAACTGTTTGCTATTTTATGCTCTAATCTAAGAAGCATAATAATAAATTACAAATTATTTCAACATTTCTTATATATTCGCGACTATGTTCTAATATTCTTTCAAAATTTACAATATAACAGCCATAGATTCGTTATTTTCTTTCAAATAAAGCGTAAAAAAAAAATCAACTCAACAGGAAATATTATAAGTGGAATTGTTGAAAGTTCTATGAAATACCCTCATAGACAATAATAACTTAACAAATGGGATAGAACTATAGTAGAAGTACCAATAATACACAGATATTTTAATATAAAAATAGCAACTTCATTCCCTGCGATACTGCCAACGACGGCTAGAAATTTAGATTGACCTTGCAAAACAGCACAAGAAGAGTGCTCACTTTTACAAGGCGTTTTTTTTTGTCACGAATAATCTATCTTTAGTCATAATGCCCCAATTTAATTCCGCTTCTTGCACAGATGATGTACCGCTCACCTTAATTAGCTGATAAAAATCCCATAGATTGATTTCACATCGAACTTAATACAAAAAAAAACTGTTGTCGACTTTCATCAGTTGACTAACGAACTCAACAAGTTTTCCGCATGGTCACTCATGGTGAATGTATGCTTCGGATGAGTGGAATATGCCTGCCATCAACGGAACATGCTGATAAGCTTACTGATAAGCCCTAATCTCCACTGAAATTTTCATTGCGCTAAAATATCTTCGACAGTGTTTTAAACTGCAAATCGCATTTTGCGACCGTTGCAACATGAATGCATATAGCACTACTGCAAAGCGTTTGTTACATACTGCCACCCTATTATTGAACATTGCTCAACCGTTCGGTCACCTTACCTAGCTTCTGACATCAAATATATTGAAAACGTCCAACACTATTCCACCCGCATAGCTTTCCACAAGGTGTTTACTGGTCTACACCGCGTATAAACCACCTACACAAACCGCTTTATAAACCCACCTACACTCCATGCCTTAAGATTTTCGAACTTCGAACTTAGAAGTTGAGCTTGAGAGTTTAAAATATACTTGATTTGGCATTATACTATAAAATCACCAACAGATTTTCTGATTGATCCTTCGATAGCTTCTTTGTTTTCGCTCACCATCCCAGTCGCTGTTATCAACGTCTTCAGTTGGCGCCAAGACATGCCCACTAAAAACGTTCTATACAGCCTCCAATATAGAGTAGTGCAAATTTTGAGTAGCCTTCCAGAAAATGTTGCAGAGTCTGAGGATTTAACAATATTTAAGTATCGTTTTAAACGTTTCAACCTACGCTCCCTTATAAGAAAGGTCCATTAATAAACCGTCAGCAATGTGCAAGATTTTAGGCGATTGGTGCATGGATTTGTTACGGTATGTTTTAAAATACTCCTTTACGACACACTCTCCACGAATTATGTGCGTTTATGCTACTCTCTTATACTCCACTGCTTCATTGCAGTCTTCTATGTTCTTCTATAACTATGAATAAGGATTCCTTAAAACTGAACTCATCTAATTAAATTCACCGCATACCTCATACACTCTACATTTTACCTATAAGCATCATCATATAAAACATTACCGAAAAACGATGCTTAGCGTACCAAGTGCCTCGCACCATTGCCTCAATCTTCGGCGTCGTCCATAATTAAACCCTTCGATTCCAAAAATGTCTTCATTACCTTAAATACATCCGGTATATACAACCAACCGAAAATTGAAAAACAAGTGAACAGAAAATTATCGTCCATCGCACAGCAAACAAATCAATCTCTCTACAGCAAACTACTAAGATTTTTCCCTGCTACCCTGAAATAATCTGCATTACACGATTGCCTACGATTATAAGCTATATTTACTTGTTTCAGAATACTCTTGCACAATGAAATCTGAGATGAATTTGTTCTAAATATCTGCCGATGTGGGTCAATAAAAATCATAATCTCAATTCCAACAATTTCAAATAACTGAATTGGAATATTGAAGAGAACTTCCGAAAAATGCAACAATACAAATTTTAAAAAAATATGCGAGGAAATACATACGTGAGACTGAAGCAGTAAAAGAAAGAATGAATACTTGTAAATAAAAGAATGATTACGAACCTTTTAAAGTTTGGATATGAGAAGATTTTTAAGGATGAAATCCTTATCGCATAGTTCACTTTTGCTCTGAAGGCGATAAAGTGAAGCTAAAACAATGCGAAGCTATTTATATTGTACAATACTCACCTAATACAACAACGACCTTAACGGATAAACACAATCAAAACTATTATATTAAAAAAGATCTCTATCAGAAGTGCACATGCTACCTTTCTAGGAACCTGAATTAAAGTACCCATCGTTCAAACGTTTCAACATCAGAGACTCTAAACGTACGACGATATATGCCATCACTGATATTAGTAAACTTTGAACACTTTGAACACATAAAACACTTTGAAAACTTGTAGTATGATGGGAATAAAACTTTGTAATTCCCTCAAAAATTACGTTCAATTTTTTGGACGAAAACCCCTTTTTTCGAGAAATCCGTGAACGTCTCAATCTAGAAAATGAAATAAATCTTGCCAAAAAATTAGAAAAAGAAACTCTGAGAAAAAGGCAACTATCGATGAATAAATCAGAAATAGGAAAGAATTAACCTTCTGCTTACGAGGCGACTTTGAGGGCGAACCTTTATTCGCACCAGCCGTATTGAAGTTTGCTTTTTTTTCTGCCTTCGAAAGCGTAGTAGGTGTAGCATCACTCTAAACAAACCAAAACTATTAGAACGAACATTCGAAAATATAACGGAGAAAAGTTTTCTTCAGGCTCCTCTCTATAAAGCCACTTCCCTCCATAAGTCTATTCGTGAGAGCTCCTCTTTCTATGAGTTTATTCGTGATGCTCCACTCCACAAATCTATTCATTAGACTCCTCTCTAAAAGTCTATTCGTGAGCTTCTTCAACGAAAACTTCCTATTTTCATAAAACTTGCCCAACATTAAGGGAATAAAACCGCCAACAAAGCAGTCGTCTAGTGAGAGCCTCGTTTACTCATTGCTTAACACGTTTATTATGTTCAGCAATAACTTTCTTTCTTTCATAAAAAAACAATTTCAGCGTTTTCTTCAGTGGGCTGATTCCCTCCGAATGGGGGTTGATTCATGATTCCCTCCGAATGGGGGTTGATTCATTTGCACAGCTTCATTTAAATCTTTCTAAATTGATAACTTACCATTTCATCTACTTTGCCTATTCAGTCATTTCGAAGCGAATGATGTAACCTAGGTATCGGTGCAAGGAGATGTGCCATATGCCCCTACACTCTTATCTAGTGCAGTGGACAAGGTACAGCATAAGAAACCACTAACCCTCTCTTGCCAATTCATTACATCGTACAATAAATCGAAAAGAAAAAGCGACCTTAACATTTCTGATGGGCGATCGTAGCGTTCGAGTTGGTGTTCTCGTCGGGTCCACCATGTTTTTTCTAAGACTTCCACGTTGTGAAGGTGACGCCATCGACACATTTAACCACGATCCGCAGCGCTAAATGTTCTTCCCAGCACCGTTGTCTAAAACTTTAGCACGATTATAATAATACCCTTCACAAGTGTATTCGCATCTCGTTTTATTGTCCTCTTGTTTAGTACTACACTAGTATTCTTCTACGATATGATATCTTAAACTTTCGGACAATTAAACTTTGTTCTTTTGCTATCAACGTGAATACTCCAAAACTCCAACGTATAAACATCAATAGTAACACAACAGGAATAATGATATACATCACTGTACGCCGTTATTTGGAGCTCATTGCCACCGCCCCCCCCCCCCCCCCCCCNCAAATCATAAATTTTGGACCGAAGAGATCCCCCGCGATGGAACTGCTGCAAGCAATCTCCCATCTGCAGCAGTCCCCCCGGATGCCTCATGGTTTTCATCATCTCTGTGACAGATATTAGAAGCGCGAATTCTACGCTCGCAAGCTAAAAAAAAAAAGCTCCATTAAGTCATAGAACACGAGAAAACTGCGTGATACAGTGTGCTGGAATGAGAAACGCTGAAATGCTACGTGGCGCAAATGTCCCGTCAACGAAATGCCTCTCACCTCAGGAAGGTGGCCCTCATTAGATTTCCTTATTCCAACATTGTATAACATTACTACGGTCTCCTCTCGTTAACCACAAGGCGAATACGTTCTCTTTCTAAGCAGCTCCTAAAATTTCCCTACAATCTCAACTGAAACAAAGCACGCAATTAACTGCATTCCGCAAAAAAGATGCATCTTATGTTTTAGCGGTGATTCTTATATCAAATGTTGCCAAAGATGCATCAAGTGTGCAACTTTTCGAAAGCAATTCCTATTGCAGCTTCATATGAAAACGATGCAGCACAATATCATCAACAATGCAAAAACGTCTCTTAACAGAACTAAACGTTATCCAACCTTCCGTCCCCCGTTCTCCGAAAAATGTCCATTATAACTTTTGAAGTCAACGGATCAAAATAGGATATCACCTATGAGATTATCCCACTGTGCATACCATATCCACCAAATCTCATATTCTACCTTTAGTTCTTTTTTTTAATAAATTTATTTATATCGATATACCTTCGATAAGCGAGTTCGCCAAGAAAATCAATAATATATTGCAAAAAAAAAAAAAAAAAAAAAAACAAATAAATAAATAAATAAAAATAAAATTTCGCAGGGCATAACGATGAACGGCAAATGGACATTAGGTTAATCCAGGTGTTTATTTTATTGCGCAACACTACCCATTGAATTTGGACAGCACTAATTCACCGGATGGGTTGACTTAAAACGAAAACCGATGCTCATTAAACTATTACGATCAAATTTTGACAAATAGTCTCTCCCACATGAGATGAAAGACCCCCTCCCTCCTCTTCTTCGTCAGTATCATCCGAATGGCCCTTGTTAATGGGTGGCCCACTTGTCAAACTTCATCGAAAAACAAACAAGATAAAGGTCACTTGTAATCCATTGCAAGCTTCATATTCACTTCTGCATCTTGCATATCACGTTATCAGTGATTCACTAATTCACCTGGCCAAAATACTTCCATACCTCCCTCAATATATAAAAGAAAATGAGGCGTATGTAGGTAAACAGCTCATCATAATAAGAGGGCATACCTGCTGTGCTTAAACGAGTACACCCTGTTCTTACCGTAAAATTAAGCACTCAGCACCATACATCCTGCGATGCAAACTTGCGTAACATCGGCAGCGATACAGCAATAAGGATATGAGGTCATGATGATAGGGGGCATGAGATTACAAGACCCAGGCGCATACTTCTATCCGGAGCTTAGACTTTTGAGACAGCTAGCTGGCCTATCCAAAACAACATGAATTAGCGTTCGCTTTAAGTTCTGTAAGTTCTGAACATTCGACGGTGGTAGACTTCGTTGCTAACGTAGAGTTTTGCACAGGCAACCGACAATTAGTATGGGCCATAATGGGTGATTTAAGAGCGCTAAAGACACATCTAAAGTCGTCATGAACATAAGCTGACAATGAAGGCTACAAGAATCCATAATTTTTTCCAGAAGAAATAGAGACACATTTATTAGAACTATAGGGCAAGATAATGAAAAAAAAAAGAGAAACATCAGTTCTGACAGTCATTTTCTTAGTGATTCGATCTCTCTTTAGGCCAACACTGATGCTAGAAAACAGATTAGCAACAGCGGAAATACATTCACTTTATTACTTAAATAGTTTACGATGAAGGAATACATCGAAAGATTTCATGGTTTAAATAAAACAACTTTACTTAAAAGTTTATTAAGTGTTCAACTTTGTGGCATACAAAGTTAGCAACGTTTATTAAAGCAATTTATATCGATTCAGAGTCGGATTGAATCACTGAGTTAGTCGAATCGTATTAGTGCCGTGCACGGTGCAACTCATTCATGCCAACTGGAATGGCGATTCCAATTTCCTGCAAGAGAGGGAAAGTTGATAAGATTGTTATTTATTGAATACCTTTATGAGGTGTCCTTAGTCATCATATCGAGATGGAATGTCCTATTGAGAGCTATCTGAGATTATATACGATCACCGGAATCTTCACCTTTCTAGCTTATGCCCAATCTTCTACCCCTNCTTCTAATATTCTTTTCAAAAGTACTACTTATGGTATTGAGAAAGTATAAAAAACATCACAAAAGTGAATAAATATACGTACAAATTACCAGTAACATGTGTGTAAATTCGCTAATTCCTTTCGATGAAATAGCAAATGCATCGACCACTAAACATTTTAAAAAATGAGAGAAGTTTCTTACACAAATGTCGATTTACATAGGTAGGATATTTATGATTGACTAATATTATTCGATATAGAAATTAACTATGTATTTAGAATTGAGGAAAGAATAAACATAAAGCAAATAAAACATCAAAATGAGCCTATTTGAAAATGAAACCCCCCCCCCCCCTCAAAATTTGTTGGTGTTCATCAATGCAAGTGGTCATTCCACATCTTTGCCAAAGAAAGGCCCCAATTTAATCGTATTGAAGGGCTCATAGAACAAGCATATTTATATATATAGCTTCACCTACGTTCTGAGTTACTGCTTCAAATAAAGGCCTCTAGGTCCTATAAGTTAGTAAAAAATCGATTAATCCAATCTCATTTATCGGTCCTATTTTGGCTTATTGGCCTTAACTGGCTTATTTTTATTGAATATTAGAGACAAAATATGAGGAAATATAGCGATTAGAGCGCATAATGCGTATTACTGGAAAGGCAAGTAAACTTTAAGGGCAATCACCAATCTGTTTTTATGATTATAACTTTTACGGAGTTTTTTTGACAGACATATTATTCATATGCAAATTCGCATATGTACGCTCGGAAATATGCAAATGAGAACGTCCATTTTATGATTAAAGCATTCATAATTTACATAACAACAATAATAATAATAAATTTTTCTTGAGTCGAACAACAAAAGCACTTACAATTAATCGAATTATATAGATGCGAAAAACTTGTAATAAATATCAGTAAATAGAATGGATGCATCAGCAAATAAGTCGTCTTCACCAAATGGACCGTACGAGGTTAGAGCAAAAGAAACAACTGCTTTAGTAGTATTCAAGTTCTTGAAGTTGATTTTATCGATTAATTTTTTACGTAAATGAAAAGAAAAAAAAAAGAAATTTGCATAACTAATAAAAGGAAAACTTTTAAAATATTATCGAAAAATGCACAATTTATACAAATGCAAAAAGCGCATGATTTGTGGTTTCAACAGCGTAGTTGTACGATGCAAAAATGCAACAACAAAAGCTTTATAAGCATCAATTTTAGCTCCAAAATTAACTCCGCCAATTCTCATGGAACCGTCTACTCACTCTGTTCCCTTTCATGCTGGAGGCTAGATGATCTAGTGAGGGATCTCGAAATCACCTCACCGTATCGACCAGCTTTTTTGCTCTCTCTCTTCCGCTCTATGAATTGCGCGTAAATTCTTTTCCACTACCGTATCAAATAGAATTTAATACAGTAGTGAAATTGAACGTACACGTAATCTAACATGAATTGATTCGCTCACTTCAAATTCACAAATATTAGTTATCAACCGCTTTACGAGTTGTAAGCAATAAAAAATACTACCGTAAAAGTTAAGTACACAAATTTTTGGAAGAACACAAATGACTAAATATGAGAAATGGGATTTTTTATGATAAAGAAATCAAAGAAACGGCCCATCTGCTAGAAAAAAAACACCCTTTGTTGATGTCTAATAGACATTTCTAGCGGAATAGATCTGCCAAAAATATTTCTCTTATCATTTTTTCCTACTGCCAGTCAAAATTAATTCGCAAAACAGCGCAAGATCCACAACGAATCATAACCGATAGGATTTGGGGAACTTTTCGCGCCTATAAAACCCGTGCAATATTTTTTATTTACTGAGAATCCCCTTAGGGGAACTCCCGCAAGAACTGATGATTTGCAAAACGCTTGCATTTACTATGAGATTTTTATCTATGGGTAAAAAAAATTCAATAATATGCTTGCACCATACATCTTCGTATGCAATGGTTTAGTGCAACTGCAAAAGGGAATCTTCAAAAAAAAATTGATTCCAATTAAACGGGGTTCACCTATCGAGACGAAAGCAATGAGTGACTATTGCTAATGTGGCTGTGTTGTTGTTCACTAATTAAATTGCAATAATATGAAATAGTATAAAGTGAATTTCTTCATAAAACATTGAAATCACCATTTAAAAAAAAAAAAAGCTTGCAAAAGTGTTCCCTAATTGCAAAACAATTTTATTAAGTCTCATTGCAGCTTTCAGAAGAAAAATTACGTTCATTACGATTCAAGATTGCATATTCACGAAATAGATCACGTATCTTTCATTGCAAGCAAATGATTGCTTATTTGCAGCCTATAATTGACAGCTCACCTTCCCAACCACATCGTACACTTATCTACGGGCAATTGTTCAGGAAATGATCGAACCTAATTCGATAATCCACCCTCCTCATTGCCCATTTTCCCCACATATTGTGATGCATAATGTTTTTGAGAAGTAAAAATATTAGCATTTAATTAATATAAGGAATCATCACATTAGTCAAATATCATATCGCATAATGACGACAACTCATTCATAAATCGCTTTAAATCATTAAAAAAAATTTTTATTTACATTTTGATTCATTACTGAATTTCAATGTTCAAAGAAGTACAATTCAAATTTACTCAATCAATGAAAATATTGTAGAATCGATGATAGGTAATGAAATATTGGGAGTTTCATTTCAAACGAATGCGGGTTTGATCCGATATTGTCGGTTATTAAGTCTCGTTCGAGCCGTTAAATGTAGATTATGTTGATCGTGATTCGTGATTGCATATTCACAAAATAGATGACGCATTCGTTTTATTGCAAGTAATGGTTGCTTATTTGCAGCCTGTAATTGACAGCTCCTCATCTTCATCATTACATTAATAACTTTGCCGTTTAAATGATATCCTATAAAGCATTTCGACGATCATCTGAACTAATGAATGCAATTAAAAGAAATTAAAGCAGAAAAGAAAATCTAAAAGAAATAAAAATGAAATAGTTTCATAAATTTCAATGCTAAAATTCTTAACGAATGAGATATACGTGAAAAGATTGATGAAAATGAAATAATAAATTACTTAAAAGATGTTAGTTATATTATCAATAGAAAGTAATATATGCGGTATACGATATATGACTAAGTCTCATCATTCTAGAATGCGTCATTCTAAAGCAATTTACCCGAAATCTTAAACACCTATAAGAAATGAATGTGTTTCTTAGAAGTGTCACCGAAGCATGATACCTACAAAGGATGGTACCCTACCGTATCTTATAGATGCATTGTTCAACAGTTCATAGGAACCAATACCGTAGATCAACATTGAGTTGTTGGTCTGTTTTTTTACGCCGAAATATTCATGTCGATGTTGCATATAAATTTAACCTATGAGTCGTTTATTTGCAAGTTTTAATCCACATATCTTTTTCAATCTTCAACTTCAAAAAAAGAAAATCAAATACGAATTATTTTGATTGAAACGAAAACGAAAAAAAAAATTCGAACCTTTGAATGAATAAGTAAAGATGCAATACAACTATTTGCATGTGAAAGATAAAATATTTGTAGAATATATGCCACCGAAAATAATATAAAAATAGAAATATGCCTATTGCGGCAAATATTATCCAACACGACGGTTGTGTTCGTTTCACATTGCAATCGCTATCGCCATAACCTGAAAGCATTAAAACATTTTTGATGACCATCTTTCAATTGAGTAACCCTTACTAATGAAGTCTATAATCAACCAATACTGCTTACGACTAAAGTCGAAATATCTGTTCGATAATATAGAACTATTTAGTGGTAATCAAACTTTTTTCATTGTTTTATAATTTTGTGTTGCATATTTATCTATTTTAATACGGTATCCTGAACGAGTAATTGAATCTACTTCCTGCAACTAGAAATTACTTTTCTATAATAAAATTAGTTCCGTCTTGCTCTTGCTCGCTCTGCTGGTTTCATCTTGGTATCTATAAAAACTAGGATAACGAAGCTATGTGGATGCAGCTTACACCATAACACCCGCTAACTCGCTTTCATCTTGCAATAGGTCGAGTTTCATTTAATGCTCAATAAGGAGCATGAGAAAAGCATCATTTAAAAAAAAAAAGAGCATTTCCCAACAAAGCTTTGTTGGGAAATTAAATTTTGCTGAATAATCACTTTTTTTTCTTCTAAAATATATGCAAATAATATGCAAATATATTTCAACAAAAGAAAAAAACATGTAGATAACCACTTTGCAAGATATTATATGGGTCAAATTTTTAGATACCTCTTTAAAGAAGTGCTTAATTTTCTAAACGAAATCGTTTTGGCTCCAAAAGTGTGCATCATTGAGGCTGTAGACAAAAATAAGCTGGTATTCTATTTGTTTGAAATAAATGTGAAATTGCAACGAGATAATGCCAAAGGATGGGTTGTATTGTCGTCTCAAATAAAACGATATCACCTTCAC